>JACXSJ010003037.1:0-31254 GCA_014851325.1 Pentalonia nigronervosa
AATAATAATAATTGATTGAACTTTATGTGTGTTTACATATGCCTAGGAATTCCCGTGTCGTAAAGTTTAATCTTTTATACCAATGATCTTTATCACAATCAAGTGTCACTTTGAATATGGTCTTGCTAATATTGTTACCACTTCATATCGACCAACACAACAATTTTTATTACTGTAGTATCAAATTATTAAAAAAAATTAATATACGTATAATATTAATTTTTTCATTGAATTGTAAAATATGACTTGTTTGCAAACAATGTGATGCACATCCTGCTAAAAAATTTAATTTAACCCTACATCAATCACGGCTTACCATCAACAAAATGACCTAATAAACTTAACAATACTTCATTGACAATAAATTCGTAAGTATTTAACAGTTATTTTAAAATTTATACGACAAATAGATACTGCAGTATAAACTCCAATCGATTTACAAAGAATCATGTTTGCACTTACATAGAATTTCTATATGACGTATTAAAATATCTTTGCGGATGAACTTTCGATTACATTCATTGCATTTCTACCAAAAAAAATAAAATTGTATCAAAAAAATGTATACTAGAAGTTATAACTCTTAAGTACTTACGAATTTATTGTCAAAGTAGTATTCATTTTGTTGATGATGAGCTGTCGATTATTTATTTACTTAAGTTTACTTATATAACATAAGATATTAATCTAATTAGATACATTGTGTTATATAATTTCAAAATGAATTATTAATTATGATAAATTAGGTAGACAAATATATAGATTGATGCATTTTATAATATAATTTAAAAATAAAACCTTTTTTTTAGATGCCTATTAATTGAAATATATATAAAATTGTAATAATTAACAATCCAAAACCTTGAGTTTTAATAAGATTAAAAATTAAAACTTATAATAGGTGTATTCTAAAATATAAATCACATATTTTAAAATTAAAATAGTTGTTTAGTAAGAAACTTAAATAATATATAACAAATAATAACATCTTTTTAAATGTCTTATATATTCAACTAAACTTAAAATAGACATTATTTTAATCGATATTTCTAATGTAGAAATGTATTTATTAATACATTATGCAGTAAATATTTTTAGGTAGACCATACTTATTAGACCATTTATAGTTAACATTATTCATACACCTAAAATTAAATATTCACTTTTATAACATAAATCATTCAAACAACAATAACAAATTTGTTTAAAATTATGGATAAATATGCATTTTTACTGCTCTAAAAGGTAATGACACAAAAAAAAAAACATTCTTGTAAAATCAATACATTTATTGTTTTGCTTAGAACCTAAAAATGGTAAATGGTATCGATTAATAGGCAATAATTATTCAAACGCATAAATAAATAACAAAATACAATATTACATATAAACATATATATAAAAAATAGCGATTATCATATCTTGTCTTCATGGAAATAATATAATTAGGCAAATCGTTTGTTTATAAATTATTACAAACAAGCTGTTCATTGAGCAGGCAATTTAATGTTAAATATTGTTATCCTGCAAAAAGATAAATACATTAATTAATTGTATCTAATTTAATTGTAAATATATCTTACAGGAAATGGACCAATCTGACCTTGGACTTATCCATCATTTTGATGGTCTACCCTCCCGAGGAACATTAATAAATCGCCATCAACGTTTAATGTATTAATATGTTGAAAAATAACTGTTGTTTTTAAAAATCTCTTTTCTCTCGAAGCAACATGGTATCTCTAATCTGTAAATTTTATACAAAATTTTATATTTCTTGTTTATCCATCTTTAAATCAAACTTTAAATGTAATTTTAATTAATAATCTATATGATTTTAATTGTTATATGATAAAAGGTTTTCCTATGAATGTTTCGTGTATAATAGTTACTACTATTACTAATTTATCTCTTTATTAAATGCTATACTCAAAAATAAAATATCGTAAGATTTTATCATCCTTGATTCAGTTCAATATAAAATTGGTTTTCAATTAACATCAATTTCTCTATGGTAAACAAAATATATAAATAATTTAAAAAATGTATATATACCATAATATAATTATATAATATTAGCATATAAATAAAATAATATTAATTAGAAAAACTCATGTATAAAATCCCATATATTTGGATGTTTTGACATTTGTGTCAATAAAGTGGAATGAAATGATTCCAGGTAATTGTCTTGTAGTCACACCCAAAAGTACTCAAAATTTTAGATCCAACTTGTGTGTCAGCCAATATTGTTTGATGAACCCAACAAGAAAAATTCTCAACTGTTCTTCATTATCTGGATACAGAAAAACATAATTAATGATAACCCTAAAACCATCATTAATACTGTGCTGAGAATAATTTGGATGACCTCTTTCTACAGGTAAATATGATAAAGCTAATACCTAAAATTTTAAAATAAAATATCAATTAATTAATTCATTTTTTAACATTTAGTAGACTAGAAAACCACTGTAACTCAAAAAGCTCAGTTAATTATTGATACCATTTTCACAACTCTAGCTGCAATAGGGCTACTTCGAAACAGATTATATACGCTACCTATTCATTTTTTTTTTTACAATAGGGTATGACTATCTATAAAATTATATGCATATAAATTGTAATATTGTGTGGAAAATTCTTAAAGTTAGTATTTTTTACTTATTAATATTTACCTAACAATAATGAAACTAATAACCCATTAATTGACTTTCAGGCATCATATTGAGAACAGAATTTATCAATGACATTTCAAAGTCTGTTATTATACACAGGTGTTCATAATTTAATGGCAGGATATTATGCACTACATTCATAAGTGCCTCATAACTTTCTTGGTTTATTCCCTAAAAATGCTGCTGGTTTATTTATAACCTCAGGATCATACTTGTACCGACAATTTAACTTCAATTGCTCTGGATTGTTAAAGTCAATACTAGCAGACGCTAAGTAAAATTGCCAATGATTGTGATTTTTCCTGTAGTAAATTAAATATCTTTAAAAACAAAACATAAAGTGGTAAATTGCATGTGTAGAATTTGTATTATTTATAATATTTTGTCTAATAATACATCATTTCAGTTGTATACACTTACAAACTGGTTTACACAGTACTTTTTTTTATAGTACTTATAATTTAACTTGTCCACATAAAGCTGAGAGCCAACTAAGTTCCTGGAATTATAGAATAAGACTCAGTATTTTGTTCTACTGAAGTTGTGACACATATACAGGTATTAAATTATTTAGTATTATATAAGTTATACATTTATAATGTACAAAAATCCTTTCTTTTTATTGATTAATATGAAATCCGTTCATTACTAGCTTATAATTATAATTTAAAGCACATATTTGTATTCCCTTATTGATTTTATGGACATTTTTATTTTTATTACAAAATTTGAAAAATTTATATTACTGTTATAATGAAAGAAATTTTAGACACTTTTTAGTGCGATTAAGTTTGATCTTTAGTTAATATAGTTAATTTACTTTAGTATATTATGTTATATACAGTTAATACACCAGATAAGAGCTATCCAAAATCAATATACCTTCATTTTGCCTATTAAATAGGACTTCATCAGAATCAGAAGTACTGGCGCACTGCTTATTGATCTCTCAACTTCAATGTTCAGGTATATAACTTTAAAAAAAAAAATTGTAATTGATTACAAATATTAATATTACATTTATTAAATTACTTTATAATACCAATATGTAAATATAAATAATTATTAACATAATTGAATGCAAAGATACCTGGTAAAAATAATTATGATTTTTGAGTATCTGTTGTAAAGGTGTATTTGGCATTGTTGGACATTAATTATTATTAAGATAAAATTTTTTAGAAAAATAAAAAGTAAGTTGTAATATTTAATAAATGATTTTCCAATTAAAAAATTGTAAATAAAATAACCAAAAAATTTTTTTTTGCTTACCAAATCAAAATAATAAATTCTAAAAATAGAACAAAGTATATATGATTAAATATATAGTAGTTACTATCAGTCATTATCAATATTTTGAATTAGTTGAATTAAATTTTTAAAAATGTATTTTCTTCACAAAAATTAAAAACATGGCAAGTTAAAATTCATTAGCCCAAAAATTTTCATCAAGAAGTTGTAATATCCGCATGTATTGTCTTACCACTGCATAACATAAATGGATTATTAACTTTCAATTTCCTATATTATGCATTATTAAGTAAGAAGACTGAAATAAACACATGTGTGAATGTTGTATTTTTAATTTAAAATTACTATTGAAATAAGTAATGAACTTATATTTGAAATTATGAGCTGAGTTATGAATGTGTTGGATTTACAATGTATTTTGTTACAATTTTTTATTTTGTATAATTATTTTTGGGCAAATAAGATGCTTTGATTTTCTACTTCATCTTTTCTGGTAAGAAAGTGATCAAGGGTCAAAAAGCTTTAAAATGTTATACAAGTATTATAATGCACCATTAATACCTGGTGTTATGCATGTTTTCTATTTGCATATTAATACATTTTACATTGTACATAATGTATAGATTTTCTAAAATTTTTTCATTTTATTTTTAAATAAAAGTGTTTTTTTTTACATATACAGTATTGTTGCACGCCATGGAATCTTGCCTTATATATAATCTTATGTGGTAGGTGCACATTTTTTATTTTTATTTTTGTAGATATCACTGAAATAGCCACTACAATTGATGTTTTATTCTTATGTTAAACATTTTTTTTTTTTTTTAAGAAGGGTCTTATTTTGACTAAATTGAAATCACTTTTTGTATAAAATAGTTTTATATATTATTATTTATTTATTTAGATTGTACAGAATTTACATAATTACAACAAGATATTTTCTTATACATCTAGTAATATTTTACTATTTAACTCTGGTTTCCTACATTTTTGTTTTTCCGTACAAGGTCCAAATAACTTATAATAGTAATCGAATTTAATATGTCAGGATTAATTAAATATTTCTTAATATATTAGTCATTAATACAATTAAATGTATTAAAGTAAAAATGTAGTCGTTCATAAAAAATGCTTGGGATTTTTACTTTCGAGGTTGGCACTGTATTATGTTGTACTTCTTATCAAAATTGGGATAACTGTAATCTGCCGGAATTGTATACGTGTTTGGTTTATGACATTTCCCAAATAATAAATCTTAATATTTTGGTCGTTAAATGTGAAAAAAATGTTACAACTAATTGCTGTTAATTTTTTTCTTATTGGTACCGTAAAATGGGGCGATTCCGGACAATACCTATATATTTTTGGATTAACGTCGTTAATGTCTACTGTAATCTCCTTAGAAAAGAATATTTATAACAAATAATATTATCATTCCGCGAGTTGTGTAGGTAAATACAGGATATTTTATTTTTGGATATTAAAATTATCAAACTGTTAGCACAATAACAAATAGACGTAATATTCGATTGCGGTTTTCGGCAATCGGCTCTCTAAAGCTGGTCACGCACTACGTTTTTGTTTGTCCGTGTGCGGTGTGGTTCGCACGTTTTTTTACCTGTGAACGACACACACTATCCATTTTATGTGTTTGTACGGTGTCCGAACAACACTGACCGTTTTTGGAATGAAAAAATGAACACCGAAATTCGCAGTAATTATAATTGTGTATTACTTACTTTAATATTCTCGAATAGTTTCCCTTGAAGACATTATTAACACTGTTTATACAATTATAACTTTTTTTTTTAATCTTTCGATGGCGAGTCGTCAATAGTTCACGCATAGAGTAAAACTAAATTATTTTCTGATTATTTAATACCAAATTTATATTGTACAATAATTTCTTGTCATCAGTACAAAAACAACGTCTTCAAAATGCTATTTATATTTTTCTAAAACTGTACGGTTTTAGTACGAACATCGAGTGCGGACACACACTTTCGGTTTTCTTCATTTCCGAACACCGAACGGCGGACAAAAATCAAAACTCCTCAGTTTTTGTCCCGTTTCCCGTGTACGGTGTTTTTCATCCATTTTATTGCCCACACACACTATCGGTGTACGTTGTTCGAACTACACCGTACACGGACAAATAAAACCGTAGTGTGTGACCAGCTTAACTTGTCAGTTGTCAATAACAATTTACACGTGTGTGGCGACTCGTTAATTAATTTATTCTCGCATAGTTACATCGTAGTGTTACATTTTTTAAAGTATTTCAAAATGCGAGGCGATTTCAGACACGAAAACTACGACGCCCGGAACCAGCGCCGGATAGACAAGGTATTGGCTCACCGAATTTTTGCATTTTCAACGTTTGATTACAGCTATATTACTGTTGTGAGATTTAATGATTCGATTCGACTTTGTTTTCTATTAATATTTTTTACTAATTTCTTATTGCCGTATAAAAATAAATTTAAGATCAAACGCTCATAACCGCCCTATATTTTGAGCGGTCTATCGAGTTTTTCTCGGTAGCTCAATCCGAGCTTGCCCAGATCATACGCTAAAAAGGTAGGTGGCCGTTCCTATTAGAATTACAATCAAAATATAATTAAAAACGCAGTTGATACAGTTTGATAGTTATTGGTTTATGTTTAAAAAGTTAAAAATTATTTTATGTTAACTTATTCAAAATATTAAATAAAATATGTTGTATTTACAATAAAGTTAAGGTTTATTTTTTTTTTTTTGTTCATTTTCGTTTCATTCTTTAAAAACAAACTATCTACACTGTCTGAAGTCAACCAATGTAATTATAACATTAGTTTTCAATGAAATCAGATAAGTGTCCGAAGTCATCCCATTTTGTGGATGATTTTAAACAAAATTCAACTTTTAAAAAAAGTGTGAACTTTAATGACTTTAATAATTATTCTTCTGTTATATGATTTTAATATATCTAAAGAAAATGTTATATTTTTTCCATAATTTTAGAAACAATATATTGAGGTAAATTTCTGAAAAAACATTCAAATCTGTTCGAAGTAGCCCCATTGTACGGTATTTAATATTTATGCAAATTCTATGAATATTGATGATAATTAAATCGAACAGATCAATGAGAACTGTAAATAAAATCATAATTATTCAGTCATCCAATTTTACGCAAAGAGCTTGAGGCACATGTATTAGACCTAACAGTTTACAACATCTGATTTGGATATTATTGTATTCATATATTTTCAAGATTTGATCAATATTATTTCAAGGTATATTTCAATTATTTAGTATTATAGTTGATAAGTTATATTTAGTATTTACCACATGTTATTGTATAGGACTAGAGATGACTCTGAAGAACTGGATCTTGAAATACATCACTTGGCTACTGAGTGTTTCTGTAAAACTCCACTCCCAGTTTTATAAACTATTTAACAATTGATGAAAAACAAATATACTGGTATTTATATATGTGTTTGATCTATTCAATTTTCCAAATAATAATCGTAATGTTTTGGTCATTAAATATGAAAAAAATGTTACAATTATTTGCTGTTAATTTTTTTTATATTAATTTAACCTAATGAGTTAAACAAAATAGTTATCTGATCCAGCCTTGTTTGGCACTTATGATATTTATTTATTTAAATTTTTTAACAGGTCAGGCCCAATTATATACATAATAATAACAATCATTCGTTGACAGTTATATACAAAAAGAGAAGAAATGAAAAAGAAAAAAAAGACAATGATGTACAATATAAATTATTATAGTATACTTATGGCTATGAATTAAGAAATATGGAATCATAATATATTTTGAATGAGTTAAAGTTTAATGATATGAACAAATCAATTTTTAATTTATTTATAATTTTCATTATTCCATGGTGGACAGTATTGATTGCATGAATTTTGTGTGTGCTAATTATTATATTATATTATATTTAATAGTATTAGTATTGCTTTAATGCTGAACCGTGTTTGAAAATCACTGGAATTTTTTTCATATTATATTATAAAATATAGTGGCTGCAAATCACCACCGTTGTATTTTTAGTGCTCAAATAGCATTATTTAAGATTTTGAGTGGAACGAAAAATGTATTAGTTTTACAATGATGTGTTTTGACAGGTGATGTGAGTGATTGGAAGGATATTCAGGAATAAGCCAGAGTAGTCAATATCATTCATACGCCAGTTATAAAGTCTTAAGTCTTGAATGGGTAACGAATCTGTTAACTGTATATCTCGACCAATTTTTATATATTGATATGAGAAAATCTACAATTGATTTCTGGAACATTACAACGAACAAAATTATATTAAAACAATTACAGCAAACCAGAAAAAAAATTGTAAATATTAATTCGTACAGTGACAATGCTAGTTATTTTAGCTAGGGATGTGCTGATACTAATTTTTACAGATATATGCTACCTATATGCAATATATTTAAAAACATCATATTTGAAAAAAAACTGAATCGATTTTAAAATATAATAGAATTTGTACATATTAGCTTTGACACTGGAATAGTTCTTATGAATAAATATTTACATTTGTAATTTTATGCTGATCAATTTGTTTTTTTTCTTTGGTATCGGTTCAAATAGGTTTTAAAAAAAAATTGGTACCGATGAAATCTATACCAGAGGTTCTCAAACTTTTCAGGCCAGGCCCCCCTATTTAGTTAACCCCAGACCTAAGCCCCCCCCCCTCATAAAAATAATTTTAATAGTCATGTTTAGAGTAAAAAAATGTTAAAAAATAAACAACAAATATTGATATTAATATTAATATTACAAATTTATTTTAAAATAAAATGTATTTTTTATAAAATATTTTAATTAATAGGCCAATTTTAATGTGATGGGTGGGCTTGTTTTTTTTCATCACAAAGTTTGGTGAAACGAGGAGAGATATTTGATAAAGCTACTCTCAATTCTTTGCTGACATCCAGTCTTCCACTGTACGGCGTACACGATAATGAAAAATGAACTAATGAACGATGAACGAACGAAACTTTCCATCCTTACTAGTGATGGCAAGCGTAGATCATTTAGGTGAACTAGTTCGTTCATCGTTCATTAAATTGAACTAGTTCACTGAACAATCGAAGTACTCATAGTCTATTGAACGACATTTCGGTTCGTACATCAGTTTACAGTGAAGTTATTAATTTGTTAATAAATTAATAAATTTCAATTTTTTAATAGATTAAACTTCAGGAAATTTACTATTAAGATGCATAGTAATTTTTATCAGTAAGTATATATAAGTTATAAAAAAAATCGGAGTTTGCTATGCTCTGGCACGAAATTGTGAATTCGGACGTTCGTTCATGGTTCAAAGATTCGGTTATCAGTAAATATAATTCGTTCTTGTGGTTTATCGTTCAAATGAACGGAATGAACGAATCATATGAATGACCTGATCCAAACGAACCGAATCGTTTAAAAGACCCGTTTTTCCCATACCTAGAGCAAACACGATATCGAACTGACAACGTTATACTATCGCAACCTTGTCATAGTTGAACACATAGAATTGCGTATGTTTAAAAATAGAATGACGGACAATAATGGTTTATCGATGAAACAACAAACCTTTTATAGATAATGGCTCGTGTTGATTGTTGCTGCCTGTATGTGATGTATAAATATACCGAATTGTATACAATGCAAAACGCGATTATTATTACGGACATTTCACAATTTTTTTTATTTTTTCTACCAATGCAATGTTGATTTTAAAATTGTCTTGCGCCCCCCCCCCTCACTATAAAACTTTTGCGTCACCCTGGAGGGTCGTGCCCCACACTTTTGACAACCTCTGATCTATACCATCAATATCGAGTTTCAGTTCTAGTATCGACCCACTCCTAAATTGTCAGCCAACAACGTTTAGATGTAACAGGCAACCCCAATAAATTAATATACTTAACTAGAATAGGTTAAAAACAGGTAAATGCTAAACATAATACAAGCTCACAGTTTAATTTGTTAAATTAATCATGATATCTATAGATTGGGATAGGACCTATATAAAAAGTACCATATTCAAACGTAATTTGCCAATCAGACCCATCACCTTCACGACAGTTAATCTCTTGGAATAAATGTTTGGACTTATAATTTTGATCAATTTACATTTAGACTTTATTAGGAAAAAAGAATATTCTGAAAAATAAAAATATTGAATTGATTTTTATTTTTATAACATAAATCAATTCCATAGTTTTAAAATTAACACTATTGTATATTATTTTACTGAGTTACAATGAACAAATTTAAGATTTAATCTGTCTACAAATCATTTCTTGAGTCTTCTTTTTCATTAAAGGTCGTTTAACACCAGTAGATAAAGGGCGAATATGTAAATTTATAAGAAATATTTATACACCATTGTATATATTACAAGAAACTTTTTAACTTTTTTTACGATTGCACTTAATTTTTGTTTATTTATAAGTTTTCTAAAAAATGAGTTTTATATTATAACATCATCTATGTATATATTTTTAAATTCAAAAATTCTTTGGTTTAATACAAGTTGGTTAAATACGTACCATAAATTTGAATATAATAAATAAATAATTTAGAAGTATATAAATTGATATTTGAAGCATACATAGTATACAGTAGAAGTAAGCTAACAGGTTTAAAATCTTATATAATTAAAATACAATAAAAGGTAGGTAGTTAATTAAAGAACATTATAATACAGCTAGGTTCTATAGAATATTGTTCTAACATAGGTTTTTAGATTTTTAAAATTTGTCTGCATAACGAGTACGATTTGTTTCGCACCATTTTTTAGCATTTAAATATTTTGCTACTACAAACAATAATAAAACAATACATTAGGTTATTGTATTTATAAAAATAAACACTGCATTAAAGTCTTGAAAATGAAAAATAGTTTAAGCAACAAAAATGAAATTAAAAATCAAAACTATTATTTGTTTTCAATAATTAGGGTAACTATTTTTGTATAAAAAAAGAAACAACAATTCTAGGGTAACTCTAAAAAAATCCACATTTTTAAAAATAATTTTTTTAACAAATTTGGTTTAATGTTTCAACGAATTTCGTACTCGATTGAAAATACAGGCTTGTACATCGTTCAAAACACTACCTATTTCTTCACGTTTTCGGAGAAAAGTAAAATACTGTTAGAAAATAATATGAAAATAAACTTTAATACAATAATTGCTATGGTCAGATAAGTGGTATTGTTGGACAGAGTTAGATTGTGCGAGCTTATAATCATTAATAAATTATGTTGAGCATAGGTACATCATGTATTGTGTTTATTGCTAACAATAGTTATTACTTGTCAAAAATCAACACTCGTTCTACGAAAACTGTTTTATTTTATGATTTTAGTTTCAAATTTTAATACAAAATTATTTTATATAATATTAATTTGTATTTGTTCCATACATTTTTTTTATTTCATACACTCAACATAATATAGATAAAACTTGATTAAAAAAAGACCAGTTTGCACTAGATAAGTGAAATAAATTGCATCCATAACTCTTTATAAGGCAGAAAGTGAATGTAACCCGATTAATAGTAACATTAGAAAATTAATTTAAAAATAATTTTTTTTTTAATTTACTAAACTTGAAATAATTAAAACTTGAAGTGATAATATAGATATACTATATGACCATTGCAATACAAATAATAGTATATTTGCTATCCTTTACATTTTCAATTTTAATAGTTGGTTAGATAGTTCAATGCTAATCAAAGGAGGATACGCAAATAGGTAAATACGTAAATACGTAAATACGCAATAGTAAATTATTTTACTAGTAACCTCCAAAGGGATAACAATGTAGAGCAAATAGAGTATTAAATAAAAACTAGTAATAGAATCGCGTACCCAGTACACACATTATGAGGTAAGGTGCAATTGTAAAAATTATTTGTTTAACCAAGAAATGAGACAAATAGTAATAATTTTTAAAATGCATCATAAAAAAGAAGTTACAAGATGGGGATATATATAAACTTGATTACTGATTTATTGTTTACGATGTAGGTGTACTCTATACTATAATATAGCTATGTATTTTATTTTTAGAAAAATACCAACTATACTCTGTTTCCTATCAGAAAAAACGCAGATGTAGAATATCGGAGCACTTTCACTGCACTAAAACGTAAAAACAGACAAAAAAAAAAAAAATACACACAATATAGAAAAGTCAATACATTTTTTGCTCCGCTCAGAATCTAAAATGTATATACTAAAATAGTTTGCTGTAGATAAGTTCATAGATACTTATACACTTTAACCTATTATAAATTCCAATAAAATACTTGGATTATTTAAATGTATTTTTTTACCAAATAGACTACAACTTTATTAGGAGTGATAGTAGTAAAACTTTTTTAAATTCTTAAATACAACAATTTTATAATTAACTTATGTTTATCAAGTATAACAAACATAGAAAATATAAAATATAAGCAACAAAATAATGGAATTTATTTGTCGAAAACCGATTAAAAATAATCGTTAGTTTGTATAAAAGCTGATTATATCAACAACTTTGATCTCTAAGAAATGATATAGTGTATTAAATGTACTGTATTTATTTAAACTTTTACAATAAGTGATTAAAATGTATTATTATTTTATATAATTTAATCAAGTTGGTGTTTCCCACGGTCGTAAAAGAGTAAACTCCAAATTCTCACAGTCAACTTCATTATTTTCTTTATTTTTAAAGCGAATCACCATCTTATATTTTCCATAAAAATATATTTTGGGAAAGTTGTGGTTTTCAAATAACTTTAGGTCTATTCCTGATGTTTGGTATATCCCCTTAAAAAAAAAAAAATGGAAATAGATTATTACTAACACATTATTATATAATTATGAAGCCCAAATATTTTAAAAGAGCATTTTCAATTATTATAAGTATTAATGATATAGTCCAATAATAGCTTAATAATACCGTTGAAATTATACAATACAGCCAGTATAATCAGTTACATATTAAGATTTCACATTCTGTAATTTAAGTATAGTTTTAGGTTTATGAGGGAATCAAAAATAATGAGATGACACATTATAATCTCAGGTGTAGTAGTTCATATTATAATTATAGTATTATTATGGATATAGTTCTTAAGGCAGTCGAGATACTTAAAGTCATAACTGTACAATATTAGGTTGTATCATTCTATTTGATATTGTTATTATTATTCACCGTACTAAATGTTTTTTATTAATTTAACTTTAACGTATTTGGATTACTTTATTAATCTATTCCAATTGTTATGTACCCCGTCATAAAACATCTAAAAATATCACACGTTTCAACTAAAGTGATGATATACCCAATTAAACAATTAATATCAAAAGGTACGATTAGGTTGCTGCGAAGGACGTGGTAACACATTATTAAAATAAGCCTAAAACTATATGTGTTGTTACACGTCTTTTCTCAGAAAAGACTCAACGCCTACAAGAAAGGATACGAATTGACCAGAATACAAAACTGTGTTACAAGAACCAAATTTCATCTAGAACATGAAAATTCATGCAAAATCCACCATCATTCTTAAGGATAAGAGAATATATATGGAAGACCACCATAAGAGCTCGATAGACGGTTAGGGATACTTGGAGGCAAGTCGTAACACTACCCACAGTCTTGGCTATCAGTTTTAGAGTGAAGTCGTAACACTTTTCACCTTTCTATAATTATTTTTACTATTTTTGTACTAAATATATGTTAAATAAATACGTATTATATCTAAATACATCAAGTCTTCATTCCTGAGTTGATGCATATGTCGACATGAGTTGGGCGTAACACAATCAACAAGTTATCAGAGACAGTAGAAAACAAAATAATCCTATTAGTTATAGATATGCATTTTTGCAGTATGTAATGACCCAGTTATATACGAAGATGCTATGCCAAATAATAATACAGAAAATTCTAAGGCAGCAATTAACAACGAAATGTCGTCATTGAATAAAAATAAAATATGGACCCTTATAGACTTGCCTGCAAATAAAAAAACCCATCAATAATTGCTGGATATATAATACCAAGTACACAGAGTAACACATATGTCGATCAGTTCAAAGCAAGAGTAGTAATACTAATATGTGTGCAATTTAATGGAAGAGATTATCAAGAAACATTCAGTCCAGTTGCAAAAGAAGAATCTGTTCAAATACTATTTACTATAGCAGCAGTTATAAAATCAAGTGTAGACAATAACCATTGAAACGCCATTTTTATATGGATATCTCGAAGTAGAAATTTATAGAAGCAACCAATTGGTTATTAAGATGTAACACGATTAGTTTGCCAACTTTAACTGACTAATTTTTGTTAATTTGTATATGATGGATTTATAGCAGTGACGAATGTAAATCTTATCAGTCGTTATCTAGATTCTAGAAAAACCTATGATAGTTTATTTGAATGCGGTGAAACGTATATTTAAATATTTAAAAGGAACGTTTAATTATGGTTTAATTTGTGATTGTAGTGTAAAACTAAAACTGCTTAAATATAGTGACACAGACTATGCCGATGACACAACGAGACGATAAACATCAGGATTCATTTACACGATGACAATTGGTATCGTAGCTTGGTGTTCACAAATGCAAACAGCGGTAGCACATCTAACTACTGAGGCAGAATACGTAGCGTTGAGCCAATCGATACATGAACTCACTTGATTGACACTGCTTATCAGTGATCTTCTGGTGAAACATGAAGATACACCTATTCTGTATAAGGGCGACCAAAGCGCCTTCAAACTAGTAAAAAATACGGAATACCATTAGCGAACCAAACATATCGATGTTCCATATCATTAAATTCGTGAGTAGTTCAATGAAGGGATGTATTCATTGGAGTATGTGATCAGCAAGGATCAGTATGCTGACATATTGACTGAACCAACACAACGAAAAATATTTAAGAAACTCAAGGATATGTTGTTAAGAGGAAGTGTTGAAATTAAACAATGCACTCAATTTAATTAGTAACCGTAATATTGCATATAATGTAACTTTATACATGGTAATTTACTATTTTAAAATTTAAATGATAAACATAGATAGATACATTATGGTAGGTATTTATAAAATTATACAATTGTGTTTAATGTTTTTTACATTACCGTTGATACTGGGCAGTTTTCATTTGGAAAATTAAACCCCTTTAAAAGTGTAAGCCATGCATTCCCCAACATTTTTTTTGTATTACTGCATGCTTTTTTTGTAATGAAAATATATGCATTCGGTATCCATCCACCAATTAAACCCCAAGATGAAAGGTTCACATCAAGCTACAAATAAATAATATATTAGTATATTAATCTAGGTAACGACTGCTTATCGTGTACACCAGAGTTGATAAACTCAAATTATTAAATGGGACTAATATACTAATTATATTTTAACATATTCAAATCAAAAATCATCAAAATCGGTCCAGCCGTTCTGGAGTTATAACGTAACAAAGTTTCCAATTTCACTTTTATATATATAGATAAGAATGTCGGGTTAGTTAGACCATTAATAACTCAAGAACGGCTGGACCGATTTTGATGATTTTTGATTTGTTGGATTCATCTCTGTCACAAATAGAAAAATAAATATTAAAATATACTAAATTTGCATTTTAAAGAGGTGTTCACACAAGGATTTTGAGATTTATGATAGAAATATTTGTTTATAAATAGTTGCCATTGGTTACAATTTATCTTAAATATAAAATTCTTATAATCTGTAAGTTATAATAGTAATAGTAGAAATAAATTATAGAAATTAGTATTTTATTTTATGTATAAAATATAATTGCCATTGGTTAATCGGGCAGATGTGGCAAACGTATACATCAAATCGTCGCGTTTACAGACTCGAAATAACAAATTATATTTCAAATTACATGATATGAGAGTTGAATATACAATGTCATTTTTTTAGGACAGATTTAAGATTGCCATTGGTTAAAGTTAATGCATCTATATATATATATATGAAAATGAATGTTTGTCTGCATGTTCTTTATGCACTCCTACACTATTCTTCCGATCGCCATGAAACTTTTGGAAGTCATTGAGTATACTCTTGCTATGTACCTGGCGATACATAACTTTTATGACTATTAATAAATCAGCAATGACCTCGTGGGTGAGGGGGAACGATGTACGTTTCAATATAAACCACTATATAAATAACAACTAAACCGTAGACACATTGGGAAAAGACAAAGTTAGACCGACTGTAAATTAACATAGGAAATTCTGAGAATAGGACCAGAGAAATCGCACACCTAAGACGGGCAAGTAATAAAATTAATAGTAGAAAACACGCTCAAGAATATACTAGGGCGAGACTAACCAGCAGCAAGCCAATAATGCTTAAATCACGAATATCGGGTTTGATAATAAAAAGCGGCCTCGAATAACCAGTGATTCTGAGAAATTATCTAACTAAATAGGGACGAGCGAATTAAATAATATAATATCATTTTACAATATTATATTATATTACTAAAAAGGTATACTATTATATATTATAGTATAATATTACTATACTAGGAATTGAGATAATACTGTCGCATCCGGCGAATTATCACCACTCGCCGACAAAACGTGGGCAGATGGCATTTTATGGAACTAGTATACACGATAAAACAAATGAGATCAACGCTATCTTGTTAGGATGACGTAGGTACCGATAGGAGGAGTAGCCAATATATAAGGGAGCCCGAATCGGCATCAATTCAGACGTGAATCTGCCAGGCTACAGAAAGCACCTTCACGCCAGTCATTTTTCTAAATTATAATAAATCAGTCATCAGAATATTAAACAGTTTTTACAATTTATTTCAACACCGCGACTTCAAAGCTCCTTTTCGTCCATTCACCACCCTCGTCCTCTGATTGGACCATATCACTCTCACGAAGGTTTCTGGCATATAATATCCTATCCTACGTGTATATTATACGTTAAAAATTCTGGGAAAATTGAAAGTGCTATTTTCGATGAGATATATATGTATAATCTCCGTTTATTTATATAGTTGTCAATAGTTACATATTTTATACCTATTATAATTAGTAAAAATATGGCATATACATAATTTTACAATTAATAAATTTATAAAAAAAAACAACTTATCTTTGGTATGGGCAACCGTCGCAATATTTTTCATATACCTGCCCAATTCTGATTTCACTCATTTACGCATCTCACGGGGTCCGCAATCCAATGCAGTGATTGCCTACCTAGGTGGTTTAGATGTGTGTAAATCATTTGAGATTAATATTAACTTAATATTTATCTCTAGCAACGCTGAGAAGCACTTCAGTATATAGCATTCAATCAAAAACACGAATTGTCAGACTTTTCTCGATAAAACGAATAAAAATACATAATGTTCCAAAATAAATTGAATATTGTTCTAATGATATTACTTAGTATATTTTAACCATTATTTTATAAAATGAAACATATTATTCAAATAAAGTTGACATTACTAATTTTTTTAATGAACAATAAGTGCACGAGATCAGCTAGTTCTTTATAAATATACAACTATCGATAATATATTTTATTCAATTACAATTTATTGGAAGATAAAAAAGAAAAGCAATATAATGTTTATGTCTCTCTAATATAGTTGTGATAAATAATTAAAATTTTATTTTATTCATTAAATTGAATTTGGGTTTTGAGTGTAAAAAAAACATGTAGATATATTAAATTATCATTGACTTCGTCAGATTCCATACATCATAACATTAATATAATTTGAGCTATTTACTTAAAGGCATAAGACATTTTAGGTTTATTTTTTTTATGATTTTTGAAAAAATTGAAAATTCAATACAAGGTTACTTATAAATTGTTATAATATCAGTTAAAAAATATATAAGATATATAGGCATGCTTTTTTTATTATCATATTAAATTCAAATTTTGACAAAATTCATCAAAATATTAAAAATAGTTAAAATAATTAAAAATGTATTAAATGTTTAAAACGTGTAGCTAAGAATAGATGTTTAAAACAAGGTTTCAATAATTTAATAGCGTAATCAAAAAAATGTAAACAAACTATTTGCATAGTCGTTTTTTAATAGTCATTTCAATTTAAAATTCAAACAAAATTAGATATTTAATCAAAAAACATCGAAGTTATTTTGTTGTAATCAAAACAAAAATTATTCATGGGTTTGAAACTTTTAAAGTATATTATATTTTATACCGTTGTGTGTATACGTTTTCAATTTAATGTTTTCGGTAGAAATTAATTCAACCTACTGTGCTATAAATAGTAAAATTAATTACTTTAACAGCAACAATATCATAAATTATACTTTATTAAGTAGTTTGACATACATTCTTTGCTTAGAATTGTATTTTGTATACAACAATATAATATAATTGGGTTCAAATTTAATTAAATTAACCATTATCCATTACTGTGACCCACTCAGCACGACGACATCTACTGTACAGCGAAGTGGTACCCGCTTACCAATCTTTTTTTTCTACATATTGAATTTATAATTTTATACTTACGATTAGAGTATTGTCAATAGGTATTAAAAATGTAAAATTCCCTTTCAACTCAGTTATATTTGATGTCTTTTTACTAAAATATACATTAAATTGAAGTGGTTGGTTTTTTGTTGAGTCACAATGATATACTTTATTCAGCGCAATACGATATTCTCCCTGTAATACAAGTAATAAAAATTATATATAATATAAATATATGCACTTTAGAAGACACCATGTTTATTATAAAATATTAAATTATGTGTAGGTTATACGTTAAATAAATCAAGCAAATTATTAATTTACCAATGGTAAATTCGGCATAAAAAGATTTTGTGATCGAGACACTGAATAGAGTCCAAGAAGTACAAACATTTTAATGATAATCATTTTCTCAATGATATTGCGTTCAAAAAATGATAGAGTACTTCATGCCTTTTCAACGGAAAGAATGAATATTTCATTCATAAGTTATAAAATATATTAAATATTGATAAGTTTAACGGAAATGATTGATATACTTGATTTGCAACCTCCAAATATTACCGGAAATATTTATATAATTATATTTAACAGGAAAAACATAATTAAGTTTATTTTAAACTACCATCATTATCAGGTCTAAAAAATTATTTAATGAAAATATCACATCATTATTGCACTCTGGTAAAAACAACATTTTTTTTTATTTGAAATCATACTTTATATGACATAGGTAGCTTCATAAAAAATAATATTGCATAATGCATTTAAATAATTTAGTAAAAGAATCTATGGTATAAATGTATAATGGTAAATCGTTGACAAAATAAATAATTTTGGTAGAAATGTAAAATGTGCATATACAATATCGTATTCGGTATCTCATAGTATAATATTATAATATTATTATAATATTATAATGCAAAGATTTTATAATGGTTATAACAATAAAATGGGCATATTAATATAATACTTTTGTTAATAATTATTTCTCGATGTCCATTGTGTTTTAAATTTAATTCAACGTTCAATATTGCCAAAGAGCATGCCGCACCTAAATAAAATTAATATTTATACATTCATAATTTACAAATACAAATAATTATTATACTTCATTGATTTGTATAGGCCTTTAAGTTTTTGTCATTTAAAACTAGAAATACATTCGAAAAACCAAAATAATTCTGTACGAAATTATAAATCTTCATTTATATAAAATAACAGCCCTTTTCTATGTTCCAATTTTCTGACGACATTATTAACTTTTTTCTAATTTTTCCTCACAAAATTGTTTCAAATTCTTTCCTAGATGTCACCATGTCGCTCGATTTTTTATTTTCTTATCTGATAAGGGAGGAGTATTGTATTTAAAGGTTACGTTTATTTAACGTGTCATTTAAATAATTTATAAAAATGTTTATATATTACATAGCTAGGATTTAAATAGTTTAATTATAATAAAAAAACAATGTGTATACGAATCGATTTGTTAACATATATAATATTACTAGCACGTAAATTTTTATTTAGGAAACATTATAAAGCTAATTGAACATTATACATTTCCACTTTTATTTAACGTTGGATTTTTTTAAATTTGAGTTGGTAAATTTTAGTTGGGAACATTGTACAGAACATATCAATTTTGTAAAGCTGTTCTTGCTTGTTAATCTAAACAACACTCTGTATTATAATATCAAGTTGTAACAATAAATATTATTTAAGATTCATTTTTTAAAATCAATAATAACCTATACCTATCGATATTTTGAAATTGACATTTAGATGACTTTAATTATACAGTTTTCTATTGAAGCGGTTTGTTCAAGGTGTATTCAGAATAATCAATAAAATATGTCCTATAACAAATATGTTTATGATACATTAATAATTATAAATTATACCTATTTGAATGTAAATAATGTTTATTTTTCATTTTTAAATCACACAAAAGTGCCTTAATTATGTCCATAATAGTGAATAAATGATCTTATTAAAAGAGTATTATTGAGAAATTATAATATATTACATATATTTTACACTTATAAATAATTTACTCGTTTTGTAATTTGTAAAAATTGATAGTGCTTTAATATTACAAATAGAAGGAGAAAAAACTATTGGAAAAATGTGTTAAGGAGAGTGGTTGCTGTAGTTAAGACACTGTCTTCTAGATGATTAGCATTTAGAGGCAAAACTGATAAATTTGGTTGTAATCAAAATGGTAATTATGTCCTTGGAGCTAATTGCTTTATTTGACCAATTTCTAGCTACATTTATAGAACTATTTGGCAACAAAGGAAAAGGCTTTACATCCTATTTATCATTTATTATATTCGAACAGTTCATAACTGTAATGGCTGATCAGGTTCTTACAGTTATAGTTGCAGAAATTCAAAAAGCAAAATACTTCTCAATAATAGTGGATTCAATGCCAGATGTATCGCAGTTGATCAGCTATCATTTGTGGTACGGTATGTTAAAAATAACGGAACACCTATTGAACGGTTTATGTGCTTTTTTCCTAATAGTGGACATAAATCTGAAGAACTTACTGTTGAAGTTATGACTACATTATTTCTTTATGATCTTGATCCAGCATTTTTACATGCACAATCTTATGATAATGCAAGTAATATGGCTGGTGCATATAGTGGCTTACAATCCAGAATTAAAAAAATAAATTTTTGTTCCCTGTACTGCTCATTCCTTAAATTTAATTGGGACATGTGCAGCTAGTGCCTGTCGTGAAGCTTATGAATTTTTCGACATTATTCAAAATATATATAACTTTTTTACAGCTTCCACACATAGATGGTCTAAATTAAAAGGAACCGTAAAATGTCTTTCAGCAACCCGTTGGTCAGCCCGTGATGATGCTTGTCATTACTTATCAAAAAATTGGAATAATATAGTACATGCATTATTTAAAAATGAAAAGCCTTCAACAAAATGTGAAGTGGTTGGCTTACTTAAGAAACTCAACCGCCTTGAAACAGTATTTATGAGAATTTTTTGGACAAACATTTTAGATCATGTAAATAAAACTAGTAAGAAGCTACAATCTGTTGACATAGATTTAATTACAGTTGTTGAACTATATCAATTCTTAATTCATTATGTTGAATCTTTAAGAAATGAAGATTCTTTCAAAATATTAGAAGACATTGCCATAACAAAATCTGGAATAAAATATTACAATGAAAGAAAAAGAATAATACATATTGATGAAAACAACGATAATGAAGTATTATTTTCAGAAAGAGACTATTTGATTATAAACACTTATTATGTAATACTTGACAAGCTGTCATATGAATTGAAAAGAAGAAAACTTGCTTATGATGAATTTGTGATAAAGTTTTTTTCTTTTTTAAGTTACATGAAATTACTCCAGAAAAAGTAAGAGAAGATGCTGAAGTATTACAGAAAACTTACCCAAATGATTTAGCAACATGTTTTATAAATGAGTGTGTACAATTTCAATTTCAAAGTTAACAATACAATTGTTACATTTTATAAGAGAACATGATATTATTATTGTTTATCCCTATGTTGAAGTAGCTTTACGTATTTTTTTGTGTACACCATCTACAAATTGTTGTGCAGAACGTTTTTTTTCACACTAAAAAGAATAAAAAACTATTTAAGGTCTAAAATGGCACAAGACCGCTGCTCGATTTTAGCTGTATTAGCAATTAAAGCTGAAATAACCACTTCATAAGATTTTGAAAAAATAATTAATGATTTTGCTACTTCTGAATCAAGGAAGAAAAAGTTTTGAATTTTGTATTTATATTGTATACCCAGCAGTTAATAAAGGTTTTAATAAATAATAACAATTAGTAACAATATTTTTTTTGACTGATGGGGGGGGGGGGCAAATATGTGTTGCCCCTATCATGAAATTCCTAAATACGCCACTGATTACTCAACAATAACATATAAAACAACAGTATAGTTACACTTTGATCTCAAATTTTTATTTAACAATTTTTATCAATAATTACAATAATTATTCTACGGTTACATATGTTTCACAGAAACAAATTTTCCGCGCCATGCTCACCGCGCACTTATACATAAATCTTCTCGATCATTTCCAAACGGACTTTCGACCACCTGGTCGCGGTTTTTATATAGGTTCCGTCATCAGTTGTGTTATCTTCACAACGGAGTAAACCAGCTCCGGCGTCGAACTAAAATTCACGGAGGGTCCGTGATTTTGTTGGAACGGCGGTGTCGATAACCCGATAGCCGCGATGGCTAACTTCCAAATCCAACCTGTCTATTATCAAGCTAAAATCACGTACTAATTCGACTGACGATGCAACGGTCTGAAGAGTTACAAGTGTGGGCGTCGATCTGAATTTTCGCAGTGCACGGTCAGATTTAAACAGGAATATTGACTGAAAAGCTAATCCACCTGTCTATAACCGAGTGACCATCATGCACAGATTCCTGGTCGAGTGACGGACTACGATTAATACCTTGTTTACACGTGACGAGTAATCGGCCGAGCACTGTCCCGTATGAACTCAAGAAGACAAGGAACCAGTACTTGGCCTTGTAATCGAACGAGTAAAAGAAGCGAGCGACTGAATAGAAACCGTTTCTATTTGCTGGGCCGAGTAATTACACCAACCACCCAAGATGTACTGTTCTCAGCGTGTCTAAACCGCCAACCGAGTATCCTGTAAGGAGTAATTGTGAATTCAGTGACATCTTAACATGTAATTTTTTTCATCAAATATTTAAGTATGAATCGCCATCATAAAATAAAACGTATTTTCAAGGATTATATAAATAAATCTGCCCTATGATGATAGAATTATTGGAAGATAAGTTAAATACAGAAAAGAGGAAGTGGATTTAGACCAAAAAATGAGTAAAGTTCAATTATTACAAACACATTAATTTTTATAATTTTTTCGGTGGTAGTATATTTCAACAATAAGAATGACTGACGTCCAAGAGTTTTAAAATATATAGATATATTACACAATAATTGACATGCATGAGTAGTAACCTCTAAATATGGCCGGAAATATTTATATAATTATGATATTATATATTTACTGTCTGATATCGTGCACTTGGTTATCCATTAAAAAAAAATAATAATGCCAACTCTATGTAAATAATATGTTTTATTTTATAATATTACGGGTTAAAATCAACTAAGTAATATCGTTACAACAATATTCAGTTTATTTTGGATCATTATGTATTTTTTTTTTCATTTTATCGAGAAAAGTCTGACAATTCATGTTTTTGATTGAATGCTATTTATTGAAGTGCTTTTGAATATACAATATTTTTTGTTTTTCCTTCTGGTGCTTACACAAATAAATCAGAAGGTTTTCTGACGAGAGAGCAGGATACATATAGCATGAATTTTCCAAATTCAGTCCACATATTTTTAGCGATTGTCCTTTTGCTTTATTGATGGCCATTGCAAAGGCGAGTCGCGCTGGAAACTGCAAAGTTTGAATTCGAATGGCATATCTGTTGGAATCATTGGGATACGTAGCAACAATATATCTTTGCCTTTAAATTTTCCGATTAAAATTGTTGCTTCGATAATGTTGTACACTTTTTCACCGAAAGCCTGGCACTATTGTAGAGTTGTAATGAATTAATGTTTCGTAAAAGAATCATAGGCACGCTAATGTTCAATGTTAAAATGTGCGGTGGTACGCCTGGCAAATCAAGCGAATTTAAGGATTCAGTTGGAGAATTAACAACTTCGTCTTAATTCATTACAGTATCGATGGACTTGTACTTTGTCGTGTTGCTTGGAATATAGTTTTGAATTCTGAAATTAATTGTATTTACATTATTGTTTTTGGCTGTTAATATAGCCCGTGTACTGAGCCACTGATTTCTGTAACTTTGTGTTATATTTGGGAAAACTTTGTCAATTAACTCATCGGTGACTGCTGAAATTTTACAGAAATTTGCTGACAATGTGATGCATTGTGTTGATTCATCGATTACTATTTTCCCATCCCCTATGTCCAATAATTTTTTCGATTAACTAGATAGTATTATGTACAGTAGGACTAAAAATTCTCATATAAATTGTTTCCCACCATAATTCCAACATTTTCTTATAGTATGAGTTAATCATTGAAAGTATGAACAATTATTATTTACATTTAAAAAAATGCACTTTTGAGCATTATTTACTGAACTAAATAAATTTAAAATGACCTTATACCTTTAAAAGTTATATGAGTGTAGTAGTGGTATTCTTCTCTTAATAATTTAGTTTATTAGACCTAAAAATGATGGTAGATTAAAACCAAGTTAATTATATTTGTCCTGTTAAATTTAATTATATAAATATTTTCGGTAATATTTAGAGGTTACACCTCAATTATGCCAATCATTTCTATTGAACGCTTCAATTTATTTTATAAATAGGTAATGAATATTATTCATTCTTACTGTCATCAACGTTTGAAACACTATAATTATTATTTATTAAAATACAGAATATCATCAATAAAATGATGATTATTAAAGTGTTCGTACTTCTTGGACTTTATTCATTATCACAGTCACAAAATCGTTTTATGCCGAACTTGCCTTTGGTAAATTAATAATCCGCTTGATTAATTAAATGTATTACCTACGCATTATTTAATATTTTTTATGATTATAATTTTTGAGTATATTTTATAATATAAAAGGTATCATCATAAGTAAATATATATTTAATATTTATATTTTTATTACTCTTATTACAGGGAGAATATCGTATTGTGTTTGATAAAACATATCATTGTGACTCAACAATAAGCCTACCAATGCAATATAATATATACTTCAGGAAAATGTCTTCAAATATTACTGAGCTGAAAGGGAATATAACATATTTAATACCTTTTGACGATACTCTAAATGTAAGTATAATATTATGATAATTAATTATAATAATAATCTATAACACGGATGTGTTATATTGTAATTCACAGATATAAAATCATTGTTTACTATGATATACGATTCTGAGTGAAGATGGTCTGTCACCCTTAGTATTAAGTATATTTTATGATATTATTGCTGTAAAAGTAATTAATTTGACTATTTAAAAAAAACAGTATTTATTAAACTATGTATATTGAATTAATTTTTGCCGAAAATATTGCAATTGAAAATGTACATACAAAATGGTATAAAATATAATAATATGCTTTAAAATGTTTAAGTACCCACGAATTATAATTTTTAATTACAACAAAATTATTAACATCAATATTTTTTGTTTAAATATCTAATTTTAATTGAATTTGAACTTCAAATATCTATAAAAAACAATTATGCTCATATATTATTTATTTTTTTTTGATTTTTTGATTATACTATTATAACCATTTATAAATAACCTTGTATTAAATATACAAGTTTTTTGAACAATCTAAAACATTTTTATCGACAATAATAAAAAAAAAATAACCGAAAAGTCCTTATACCTATAAATAGCTTAAAAAGAGTCAAAATATATTTAACATTTTATGACGTGTAGAAATTTTTAACATAAATATTTAGTAAAAGTGTCATGTATCTATAAGTTTTTTTAGCAAAAATAAAAATAATTGATTTGTCCAAAGTAGTTTTTAAAAGCATTGGGAAAAATAAAAATATAAGGAAAACATTTCATTGGATGTTTATATTAGCACATTCTTTAGACCATACAAATTTCAAAATATTTTTGTAAGTTAAAAGAACAAAAAATGTTTGATTATTTTTTTTAGTTTTATTTTTATTATTGCAGATAAAAATATGTTCACAATGTCAAATAAAAAAATTCGATTTAATCGTAGACTTGTCTTCGCTTAGAATGTTTTTGCATGAACGATAATATTATATATCATTGAATACGAATTTAAATCATAAAATGACATAATCCATTTGACACCTAGTGTATAGCATAGTAATAGCCTCTGTTTCACAATTTGAAGGTATTAATATAACTCATTAGCATTGTCATTAATTATATATAATTGTCATAAATTATCATTTATCTATTATATTAATAGAATTTATTTTTATGTTTATCTGAATATTTTTGGACTACAGGGTAGGATCAAAAAGTAGTAGGACTGAATTTCTGTAGCGCGAACGGAGCGGTGGAGGGAGGTCGGATCACCAGGGCGTGGTAGTGGAGAGCCTTCCGAAGAGACAGATATTTTTTCCAATCGCCTGCGATTAAGCGGAGAGTAAGCACGTCGATTTTAGTGAACCTTTGTTTAGAAGTGTCGTAGCGATTCAAGATGGAGAAAAATCTCGAGTAACGCTACGCTATTAAATTCTGCTTCAAGCTCAGGAAAACCGCGACGGAGACCCTCGAAATGATTAAGGACACCTACGGGGATGCTGCCATAAGCCATTCAACAGTGTTCGAGTGGTATAAGGTGTTCCGGGAAAGGCAGGAGCTCGTCGAAGACGACCAGCGCGCCGGTCGCCCGTCAACTTCAAGGATTGATGAAAATGTGGCTAAAGTGAAGGCACTCTTGAACTCCGACCGGCGCACAAATATTCATCTGATTGTTGATGAGTTAAGGATTTAGTACGGTAGCGTCCAAAAAATTATTACCGAGAATTTGGCCATGCGAAAGGTGTGCGCCAAGTTTGTGCCAAGATTCCTGAGTGATGAACAAGAAAATTTCTCAGAAAATCCGGAACTGTGTTCAAGAAAACCCAAATTTCCTTAATAATGTGATTACCGGTGACGAAACGTGGTGTTTTGAGTATGACTCGGAGACCAAACGTCATAGCGCCGAGTGGCACACCCACAAGTCTCCGCGTCCGAAGAAAGACAGAATGAGCAAGGGTCAAATCCATGCTAAACTGCTTTTTTCACCGTCATGGTGTGGTTCACAGGGAGTTCGTACCCCTTGGACAGACTGTGAATGCCATTTTTTATGTGAACGTGATTAACAGGTTGCACAAACGCGTCCTCCACGTGCGTCCAGACATCGACGAGTCTTGGAAGATTCACCCCGACAACGCACCGTGTTGCCACACCTCGCTGCTGATGAGGGAGTTTCTAGCCAAGCACAGGGTTACTACGTTGCCTCACCCCCCTACAGTCCAGATACGGCACCGCCGGACTTCTTCTTCTTTCCTCGGCTCAAGCGGGACCTCAAGAGAAATCAATACAGCTCTGTAGAAGACGTCCAAAGGGCCGTGACGGTATCTCTAAAGAGAATCCCGGAAAGCGAGTTCCAGAAGGCGTACGCGCAGTAGGAATCGCGTTATACGACTTGTGTCGAAGCACAAGGGCGCTATTTCGAGGAATACTAAGGATTTGTACTGATTAATTCAATAAAAAAATTGTAATTAATTTAGTCCTACTACTTTTTGATCCTACCCTGTATTATCTTTACCTTTATCAAAATAAAAAAAAATATTATCTGGGCTCAAAACTGTCAATAAATATTATAATATTTTCCATATTTTTTAGTTACAACATTAAAGTCTGTAGGGTTTAACAGCCACTTCCTTGCATATAAAGAATTACTTCATAATAATAATAAAAATAACAATAATTACCAAATTAGGGGATATTATATTTACCAATCAACTGATGACTTCTTAAGTTACTTTAGATTCAGGCAATGGTATACATTAAGTTGAGATACAGATTTTTTGTAGAGTGTAAATGAGTTAATTTGTTCTCAATGTTTATTTTATTTAATATATAAAATATATAAATGATACGATCATACAATTAGCTTAGAAAAAAAATTTTAATTTGCCACATTAAATAATATTAATTGTTTACCTGTATTTATTTCTTTATAATTTAGAAGAGCTTAACTGTTCGTTGTCTATCTTACATGAAGTAATATCTAAACTAATATATTTTTTATTTGTAGCTTGATATAAACTTTCAATCTTGGGGTTTAACTGGTGGATGGATACCAAATGCATATGTTCTCACTACAAAAAAGGCATGCAGTAACACAAAAAAAATCTTTGGGAATGCATGGATTGAAATGGCAAAGTCTTTTAACTTATCATCTTTAAACTGTCCAATAACAGCCGTAATGTATAAAACAATTTAAAATAATTATATAATTTTATAATAACTATATTGTATGTTTTTCATTCAATTACTGAAAAATAGTTAAATTAACATTCAATATATATAATACAAATATTTATCATATTTTTAAGATATTGTTGTTAGATCATAACCATTATTAAAGTATTTATCATAATTTAAAATTCTTTATAACAATGTGTGCACTTCATTATCAAATAATAATGTATTTGTAATAATTAATTTTCATTTTTTTTCAGGGGACATATCAAACATCAGGAGTGGACCTGAAGAAATTAGAAGATCAAAACTGGCCCAAAGTATATTTTTATGGAAAATATAAAGTGGTCTTTCGCTTAAAAAATGTAAAAAATAAAGTTGTTTGTTGCTTGGTTGTAGAGATCAATCTTATACGACCGTGGGAAACACCAATTTGATTAAATTGTACAAAATAATAATGTATGTCATTTACTTATCGTAAAACAATAAATATACTATCTCGTTTCTTTACCGATTAAAAAATATTTTATACTCCTATAATAAATAAACCAATAAAATGTATAACATGTTTTTGATAAAATTAATCTATTATTTTGTTTTTTTATATTTCATAATTTCTATATACTTATTAGTTATTTATCATTTTATCTGATTGATTTCACTTATTTTAATAAACAGCATTGTCCATACGTTAATGACCATCTAGAGGAGATAAATAATTCATTATTTGAAATTTCTGATTTCAATTTTAAATATCTAGAAAATTTAAGAAGTCGATATTCAATTTTATATTTTAAAAAACCTTATGTTATTCTTTATAATATTTTCTGAAATAATTGCATAACATTTTAATTTATTTTGTTTACATCAAATTTTCAATTGTAAAAGTTATTTTTTAATAACCTAGTATAGAATAATATGTGTACGATAATTGTTTTTGAAATTACGATTGCAATTTAGAATGCATGTTTAATTAACAAGTTAAAAAAAAATAGTTCAGGCTTGACAAAATGCAAGTTGTCTGTTCTCAGTAGTAATATATATGTATATATATATATATAAATTGACTATGTATTTAAATACATTAAACAGTTTATTAATATAAATTTGAATGACCTTCGAAGATGTGATTATAGTGTTATATAATTTCGACTTTTAGGAGTTTCACATATCAAGATTTATATATAAATGAGGTCCATTTCAATGCCTCTCTACCCACTTTTAAAATTTAAATTTTTCAACAAACCAAACGTTTGTGCATCGTTTGTGCAGAAATGTGCACAATAACTTACAAATATTTCACAAAAACAAATTTTGTAAGAGAAAATTCAAAAACTAAAGCTAGCTTATTACTATCCTCGTGAACATATCAACGCAATAATAGCAATTAACTTTTAATCAGTTGAACAAATTTGTTAGAAATAGTTTGATCATTTTTATACTTTATATTAAGTGTTTAATGTTTATAAACGTTGTTTGGTACAACAACCGTAAAACCGTACAGCGTACAGAATGTCAGGATCAAGAATATTTTTAATATCTATCAACCTATGTTTAAATTGTAAATACTAGTATATACTAGCATTCTCTCTTACAAAATTTGTTTTTGGGATAGCTCTGTAAGTTATTGTGTAAAAACGTCGAGACTTGGTGCACATTTCTACACAAACGATGCACAAACGTTTGATTAGGTCAAAAAATTAAATTTTAAAAGTGGGGAGGGGATTGAAATGGACCTATATAAATGAAGCAGTTGATTTATTCTCCACCAAATTATTTGATATTTTTAATTTACACTGTCATAAAAAACATATGTATACGAATATTCTTATCAAAGTTTGATCGCTTCTTATCCTAGAAGGTTCTGGAAATATATTAGTAACAAACGTTCAAATTCTACTATTCTCTCATACATTAATCAAATTGTGAAAAAGGGTATATTATTATATTATTAGGTATATTATTCTACAGGTCTACATGACAGATTTATACCAAAAGTCGAAATGAGTGATGACTTAGATGTTAGACAAGACAATTGATTATACCTAAATTATTTTACTTTACCGATAACCTGGCAGTTTCCACTATTATCCAACGATAATAGAAACAGATAAATTACATTTGCTATTTGGGAGAGATTAAGAGTTAGTAGTAGATTCTTTCCACATAAAGATATTCACAAATAAACAAAGGTTTCGCCAAGAAGAAGCATGAAAAATCAAATTGATCATATCATGACAGACATAAAGATTAACAATATCATAAAAAATGTCAGAAGCTATCTGGGAGTAACTGCCTTATCAGACCATTTACTAAATAAAGCAATGGTACAAATAAAAATACAAAAAAATGGATATAAATATTTAAAAAGTAAAGAAGTAATCAGAGTTGGGCGTTATTCGAATGAAATTTTATCTAGATGATTATTTAGATAACGTTATATTTGAATAAATTATTATTCAAATGATTTTTTTACAATTATTCGAATTAAAATTTATTCAAATAATTTAAAAACATTATTATTCGGAAAAAAAATCATTCGAATAATTTTTTTTACAATAATTCGAATAAAAATGTATTTGATTAATTTGCAACTATTGTTATTCGAATAAAAAATTAACCGATTGAATTTTAAACATAGATATTCGAATAAACAATAAACAAATATCTACCAATAGAAGAAAGTTAAGAATTAGAAAATTAGATA
>JACXSJ010003038.1:0-31215 GCA_014851325.1 Pentalonia nigronervosa
AAATTCATGAAAAAATAAGAGTAAAAATAACTAACCAAAAAATAGTGGGGTTGCCATTTGAAAAAAAAAAGTTGTTATGCGCATGCGCGAAATGAAATGGCATAAAAATTGTTTAATTACTTTAATAAGTTATAACAAACTTTGTTAAGCACCACAAACAAACAGAATTCAAATATCTTTAATATTTGTTAAGTTATAGTGTTTCCAACAACCGATTACACACTGTATAGTCGAATTTAACTCAATAGCATGATCCTCTATAGCTCATACGTATTTGGCCGACAGTAAAATTTAAAATCATTAGAGCATACCTAACATACCTTTTATTACGATCATACTGAGCGGTGATCTACAACGATTATTTTTAGCTCTCTCTCGTATTCGTGACTTTTTTGTGAACTTTCGCCGAAAATTACTTGCATAATATTATTATACACATACGCGGAAATTGTATTTTAAAAATATTCCGGACTTGACCAACTGCGAAAACATTTGCTTTTTCAGCCGTGCAGTGTACCTACTTTAGTAGATACGCCAATAAACGCAGTTAAATACACACAAATATTTATATATATTATTCCACGGTCGTCTGGTAATATTTTCGTTATTGCTCTCGGCGAGCGTTCGTTGGGACAATAATAATATATACATCTGTCCGTCTATATAATAACAATGTCCGCCGGTCTTCGTACGCCATATGGCAATCTTCGGGCCACGACGTCTCGTTCAAACAATACGCTCTCTTAATAATAATATATGTTTGCGATAATATACGTTCTCGAGAATTTGTTTTAATTGCTCCTATATAATATTATTATGTATATCGACGACGTACATGACGACGATAGTTGAACGGAAAATTCGAGGTCCCCGGCAGAAATAATAATTATTTGTATACAAAATAAAGACGCTTTCTATAAGCTGGAACAAATATTTTTCGAAAAATAAATCGAAGTCTGTGTATATACTTACGTTATTATTGTTTTTTCATGACCGATATTGTTGTTTGTATTGATAAAGACGAAAATAATATGATGGTCTCGAAACGGGGCTTAGTTCGAAGTTGAGATATTATTATAATATGTGCATGATTTTTTTTTTTTGTTAAACACTGATTGCAATAAATTATTTTGGCGTTTCTGTTGCATTAAGCCACTGTGCAATTTTTTTATAGAAACAACCAACTATAATAAAATAATAAAACAATAACTGTTTTATCATGCTTCTTCAACTATTTAATGATTGATCCAAAAAAGTTTAAATTTTAAAAAGTTTTTTTTTCAGACTGGGTTCAATAGCGTGCAAATGTACTTCGAGATAAAAACCAAATCATAATTATAGTTCGGTTATAATACTAATAATAGTCCGTTGTTGTTTTTTGGCGAATCTACGTACAATATTATTTTATAGATCAGGACGTGCTGATTCATAAGATGTCGTCGGCGGTAGGTAGCAGGTAATCAAAACGAAAACCAATATCTGACGTCCGTCTAACGGTAAATCTAATAAACAATAAAAATAATAATAATAATAATAACGACGGTTATGAAAATATAGTGTCTCGTTTATGCAGTTGGCGTTTTGTCGATTAGACAGAAATACGTCGGTATAGTAATACGCACGCATTCTATTGTTGGGGTTTTCGCCATATTTCATTTTCCTATCGTATTTCCAGAAGCCATTATCGCCGGTGACCTGAGACGCAACGAACTCGTTGAGCACTCAACACATTTCCCTCCAACCGACACACCCGTTCCTATTGCACTTGCAACTACGTCATCATCGTCTCAAAACCTTATACTCACCTGTGTGTGTGTGTGTGTGTGTGTGTGTGTGTGTGTGTGTGTGTGTGTGTGTGTGTGTGTGTGTGTGTGTGTGTAGGCGCGGATACAAGGATGGGGACTTGGATGCTGAAGCCCTCCCTTAAGGACTTAAAATATTTTAAAGATAACCTTAATTTTCAGTTTTTTAATTAATGTAAAAAGGAGCAATATTATACTGCATATAGGTACATCTTATTATATATATAGCTTATTGATATTTGGGAGTGATTTATAATCGTGATTATTTAGTCCTTATATTAGTCCTTAGTCGTAGCGGTTGGTTTGAATAAAAATATCGTGACATGCCGACGTACAAATGGAGGTAACTTGTTGGAGGTCGGCGATGGAGATTTTATTATGTTGCTATTAAACTGTGTACATTCTTTCAACTTTTAAATATTTTACACTCTTACATGCGTAATTATTAGGGATCGGATTTAAATATCTAGGTTGAAAAATGATTTTTTTTCAAAAAACAAAAATTATGTATTAATAAAATAAAAAAAAAATTAAATTCGAGCAAAAAAAAATGTTTAACACGACTAAAAGCGTTCGACAATCGGTCACACGCACCACCGATTTAATATTATCGCTTGAGAAGAGAATACTCCTATAAAAGCTGTATGCAATTAAACCAGGTTAGTGTGATACAAAAATAAATTTTAGCCTTGTCTAATTTAAAACCAGATTACTTGATGTTATATAGTTCAAAATGAAAATGATTTATATTACGTAGTACCATATTTATATTTCAATGGAATCAAAATCTTTTAGTCATAATACGAGAAAAGGTCAAAAATATCTTAACAAATTAAAAACGCCAATAATTCTCCCAAAAAATGTCGTAGTTAAAGTATGGAATACTTGAAACACATTAATTGTAGCTTGAAAAATATCGTGTAAGACATTCCAAAAAAAAGAAGCAAATGCGTTGAAATCCGAGGTATTATATAATATTATTATTATACAATAAAAGATAATTTTGTTATTAGTATTATTTTATAATATGCACGTATGTACTTGAAGTAAATTTTTTCGTCTAGGCCCCCCCCCTTTTTTTTCATTTTTAGATTCGCACCAGTGTGTGTGTGTGTGTGTAAGTTATATACAATATACCTAATGCACGATGCAGAAAAAAATATTACATTGTATAAATTATATGTGTGCACCCGGACTTCGTACATATCTCAGTTTGGTTTTATTTAGAAGCTGGTGTGGTGATGGCATTGGTGGTGGTGATGGTGGGGTAATGGTGTAGGGAGGGGGACGAGTGACGTGTAAAAAATGTGCCCCCAAAGAAACCGAAACGCATACATTATAAAAATAACGACCGGGCGACGAATTCTCCTCGCGGCATATAATACGATATTACATAATATGTGTGTGTGTGTGTGTATTATATAATATATATTTATAATAATAATACGTGTGTGCGCAGTATGCACGGTGGCTGTAACGTATTATTATTATTCTTTCGCCGAGTCTTCGTATAGTCTACCGAGGAGCCTCCGAGCGGCGGAGGGTGCAGTGCTCTCGGATCGAGCTCGACAACTTTTTCCGCGCGAGTTATGGTCGACAGTCGGTGGCGACGACAACGTCGCGCGGCGCTGAAACTTTTCCGCAGAGAGGTACTTACGGGTTTTGGTTTATTAGTTGGGCAAACTGTGATTGTGTATGTGCGCACGTGTATACGCAGTCCATAACTGTAATGTTTATAACGCGCGCGACACACACACACACGATTTATCTCTCTCTCTCTCTCTCTCTCTCTCTCTCTCTCTCTCTCTCTTTCTCTCACTCTTTCTTTCGTTCACTGTTCACTGCGAACAGTCATAAGCCAGGGGGGGAGAGGTTAACGTTCATCGTAGGTATAAGTCACAGCGAAGTAGTGGTGTAGACACCCCTTGTTCGCTATGGTCTATTTATTGCGTTGTTACCCCGCAGCGGGCGCATACTTGGTTGGTGTGTGTGTGGAATGGGAATAGCGATGGGGCATGAAGACGATGTATAGGATCGAAAGGGGTAGTTGAAGCCCAGCCGTTGGTTATTGTGGCAATTTGTCACAAAGCTCTTTTGGTCCATGGGCACCGTCTCTCTCTCTCTCTCAGTCGTCCGTCGGGTCGAGTGGGTATATACGTGTGTTATATATATATATATGTATGTATGTATGTATGTATATTTGTATTCTGCCATCATTCGCACTCACACTATCTCGGCGGTCGTCGTGTACACACGTATTTGCCTTAATTGCTTTGCTAGGTCGCGATATTAGGTGGCTGCAGCGGCGTAGGTATATACGTATTATATCGTATAATATCGTATAATATTATATATATAACTCTCTCGAAAACGGGATTAACATAAATTCGAGGTTGGAGCAGCCCGTATAGGTTATCTCCGAACGGTGCCAGCAGCCAGACATTTGTTATGCCGCCGCCGCCGCCACACCGCGATGGAAATGCCGAAAATGATAGTGCACTCCTCTCCCTCTCACCGCTTAAAGGTGTTAACATATTAAAATATATATATATATATATATACGTATAACGTGGCTTACACGTAAAATATAAATGTATAAAACTAATATATGAAAACCAGCGTTGTCTTCCAGCCTGTTAATGCGTTATGGTGGCCGATTGATGACATCGGGAAAGGGAGGGGAGAATGGGTAAGGCTCCGAAAAAGATAATAGTAGTTACATAATAGTCGGCACGCGATACTATCTATACACGACTTACATGTTCATACACGTCGGAATTGTAATATTATATAGGCATATAATATACAAACGTGCCGCAGTATCTGTATTTCCGGGGGTAGATCCTCCTCGTAGAGAGGTTGGTGGTTGGTAATATTCCAGACTAGATACTGCTGTGAATCGCCCGTTGCATTACCGTATAACCAGTAGTACAGGCTCACGTCGGGTATTAAACGCATCGATTGGAAACCTGTTGAATCATCCCACCGACTTAATAACTACCTCTCGCACGATATTTCGTGGATATTATTTTTCTTTTTCCAAACTCTACGATGCTGATGGAGGACAACGTCTAAATCAAACCGTTTAATCTCGACACACAATATATCATTAAACAAACGGACAGTTCGTCTCCGTCTATAAACAATTGAGTTCACTGACGTTTCGTCCTCCGAAATATTATCATAGGACTACCTTGTTTCAGGGAGTTTTTAGTCATAAGACATATTGTCCATATGTGGTCCATCGGTATTCGAAATCATTATTAATCAAATCAATGTTCGTTGTTTCAAATTAACTAAATTTTTTTTATTATTCAATTATAATAATAGTACAAATATAATTACAAATATTTAATAGTTTATTTTAAATTGATTTTTGTCGGGTTTAGGTGTGGGAATTATATGTGATGATCTTCTTTCTTGGGGAAGATGTTATTAATCCAGACGTTGTTGAAGATTTTGAATGAAATGCCTAAAGATAGTTGAGACAAATTTTGAATATTAGTGCATTTTTAAAACATTTTAGTTTAGTCTTTTTTTAAAACTATGAGTAATTTAACCAATAGTTATTATTTTGTAGTTAAATATTTTTGTTTTTATATTATTGTAATTTTCGTATAGAATAAAAATTAAATTTATATAGTAAATGATTACTTAACTTTATCTTTAAATAATGAACTATTATTGAATTAATTTGAAACTTTGTATTATTTTCTTACTGTTTAAATATTATTGAAGAAATTACCTAAAAAGAATAATTATTTAAAAAAACCAGTGGACTAAACGTCCTATGGCTACAAATATCAGGGATCAAATATCATATCATAATATTTACGGAGACGTTTCGTCAATAAACATATTTTTTTTTAGAGTGACAAAACGGTTGGGACGAACAGTTCTCGAATCAAATCATTAATATTAATTTCTATCACGATAATTTCGTCTTAGGTAGTAGTCAGTCTTGAAAATAACGGTTTAGTAATCTAAAAAAACCGATCAACCTATTTTTCACGGTACCTATCAAAAAAGATTTGTACGACTTCGATGGATATATCACATCGACTTTTTAATATACGACGGTTGATGTTGAATTAGTGTGGCACAACAATTTCACCAAATGTGAGTAGAACAAAGTCATCAACGCATCGTAAGGCATATGGCATAATTCAGATCGATATATTTTAATAAAGATTTTACTTATAATATACCCTCGTTTGCATTCACTGGCTGTTAATGCTGAAGACGCTGTTAATGACTATGCGCACGTGATTGTCGATTTATAGGACGATATGTCGCCACATCGGTTCCTATTCAAGAAGATCAGAACATTTTGTCAAAAAATATATTTGCGACGAGAACGTTTTATTTAGAAATAAAATTACAGAAGTCACAGTGCCCGAGAATAACGATTAAAATACCCGTATGACGGTCTGCACCACCGTGAGGCGACGAATCGATGTATCAATATATACTTTTAAATAATATATTCCGATAAATTTGTATGGTCGGACAAAACATCTAAACCGTTGTGAATATGATATTATTATACTGGTTGCAGCTGACCCCGTGCACTCCAGTGCCCGTAAAAAGTGCCAATTAAATAATGGTAATTAAAAGGTTGACGAATCGTTATTGAATATTCGGTGTAACTTAAAAAAGGGGGAAAAAATAGAAAAGCAGCGGATAATAATGAGTATTTTTTTTCTTATTAGTAACTAAATTGCCAGTAGAGCAATCATTACATTACTATAACATACTCGGATAGTTTTTTTTCCTATTTGATTTTTAGTATGATGATTTCTTTATTTAATATTATATCTGGGGCCGGAATGGCGCAGTGGTCACGTAGTTGACTGCGACTTACAGTCCTCGGTTCGATTCATAGCAAAGTGCAAAAAAATTATGTGATTCTACGCAATCATCTTTTTCCCGTGCTGTCATCCGATTGCGTCATCTGGTTTTCAACTAGATCCCAATCCACTGGAAGTGAAGATCACACATGTTTCCTTTTGGAGAAGGGGGTAGTATCGTGCATATAGTGATATATACATAAACAAATACATCACACGAATTAAATTAATTGAAATGTGATTGTTATCAGACGAAAATACATTTTATTTTATTTTATTCTATCTACAAATTCAATTATAAATATTATTTATTTATTCCTGGTTTGTATAATAGTGATCACGTAATTTAAACTAAAATATTATTATTGTTAAAACCAACTTTTGTATAACGTATTATCTACGATTCCATATCGTAATATTGGAAACTATTTTAGCATAGCGAGTTATTTCTAAAAGTCAGAAGTCTGTTTTTTATGCTTATTATTAACAAATAAAATCACCGAATGCGACATTTGCCTGATAATGTTAAAAACTATTGTAATTTCTTCACTTTATTTCTTATCTTCTGACCCGTTCTAATTTTTGTGTTTTTTTCATTGACAATATGCATACATTTTCCGCTAAAGCCATAGCAACATTTTTTTTTTTTTGGCTGGAGGGGGTTAGAATATAAATATGTTTTTTGACTAGTACATTTTAAAATAATGATAAGCTTGGCAAAACATTTCGGAGAGTCTTAACCTTAAACCCCCCTGGCTACGACCTTGTCTTCCGCCTAATTCCCTTTCGCTTAACTGTACCTGACATAATTAATATAATATTATCATACACGATAGTTTCTCAATTAAAACTTTTTATTGAAACTCTTCATTAATAAAATTACACTAGACTGCAGTAGTTTTTTTTTTATTGGTAACTAATATTGTCGTCGAGTTATAATGTTGGAGACAGTAAATATTAAATTAAAGAAAACAAACTACGAATTTCTGATAATTTCGTGATTTATTTACACGAAAGTTTCACTCCTTCGCCTCTCCACTATTTTAAACTTCTAAAAACGAAATTCATTAGTTCAAAACGGCGTGGTAGAGATAGGTGAGGCGGCGAAACTGTATTTTTATTCGTATATTATTAAGAGGAATGATTTCGTTGTCATGATTTTGTTTAAATATAATTATTTTCAACGTTAAAACGTTCATAAACAAACATTTTTGGTTAAGTTATTTTTAAAATTATCGAGAATAAATATTCAAATATATAAAAAAAAAGATATAGAGGATTTTATAATTGAATTTCAAATACCTTATGATAATAGTATTCTCAAAAATATTTCAGATATTCTTTAAATGTTTACATAAAAAAGTGATCTTTGGTTCAATTAAATTCATTAAAATACACGTAGCATACCACAGATTGAATACATCTTAGATATTATAATTATATTGTTTGGTCAGTGCGTTTAAAGATAAGCATTAAATAGTAAACAATAAATCATATTGATGTTTTAATATAGTATTTTTATCATAAAATAAAAATTTAAATATAGTAATTAGAATCATGTACTAAACACTTACAAAAAATAATATTTTTAAAGTAATTAGAATATTACCCAAGTAACATGATCATACGTTTATGAATTAGTAATTACTGAAGCTAGGATTTTTATGCATTTTCATGATTTACTAATTATTTAGTCTAAATTGATTATGATAGTAATTTCCACGATTTGACAAATTCTCAATTGCATAAAATAATTTTTTGTTTGTATTTTTTTTTTAAATATATGTGATTGTATATTTTTAAGAGTTGTTAAAAATTGATTAGAAATCGGATGAATACAAAATCGTATTTATTTAATCTGTAATTCTTATTTTATACATCACAAATATACTGTTTATTAGGTTTACCACGCAAAAAAAATCGACATAGTCGGTTAAATTGTGCAAAATATAAGATTTTATCTGAATGAGTTTGTGGAATGTGGTTGATCTTAGTACTACAAAAAATAAGAGATTCAAAACACTTGAGAAAATCTGAAGTATCATTGATGGTGAATATTAAGAGGAAACGGGAGACGTTAATGTTACAATAAAAATCATGTTATTTAAATATTGCTCCAGTAATATCGTGGGATGTGGAAAGAAGTTTCACTTAATATAAATTCATTCTACGTTCCGATCGCTAGTTATTCTTTTTTAAATATTAGAATCAAAATATTTTAATTATAGCATATTACAAAAAAAAAAAAGAAAAAATGAAACCTTATATTTAGCATCCATATAATATTACTATTAATTATTAAAATATTAATCCTAGACCGAGACTTATAATATATAACTCATTATTTTATTCACATTTTATTTTTAATTTTAATTTTTTTATATTTAATTTTCCTACTTCCGGTGTTTTTACCTATTGTTCCCACGAACATATGCATTAGTTGCGACATATTACTTTTGTTATTTTTTATGTGAATTTCACGTTTATAATATAAATCCATATTTGCACTATATCCTAACATAACAATATTACATTCGTTATATTTTATTACCGGAAAATTTATATTGTTTTTATGATTTTGCAATTTGTGTATTTTTAGTTCTTCCAAATTAATCAATAATTTATTACAATTATCACAAAAAAAAAAATTTAAATACGTCATTCGGCGTTTTATTAGTCATATTATTTTCTATGATATTTAACCTAATCTAAACCTAACCTAACCTAACGTAACCTAACCAAAACCAAACCAGGCAACCAAAAAAATATTTAAAAATATTTTTTTTATTTATATTTTTTCTTGGTATTTTCGGAAATGTATAACATATACAGATATTGTGAATACTCAAGTTACAATTATTAGTTGAAATTCCTGGGCGCCAGTAATTTTTTTCACGAAAAACGCAAATTGTTTGTTTGTATGGTTTCCAAAATATTAATGCTGAATTTATTATTTCATTATTAATTGTGAAAAGTTCGTTGATTATTATTAAATTGTTGTTTAATGTGTCACAAACAAAAGCAAGATCTTCATCAATTAAATAGTATCCTGTTTGACATTGTTCAATACCTATTGATTTCAAAATATTTAAACTTGATAAAGAAAATCTTAAGTTTTTTAAATATATTCTTAATACGTGTGCACTATTCTTCTGGTACTTGTGACGTTTTTATGAATTGTTTAACAAATGCATTAATTTTTTATTTAATATTATTTTCATTTTTATTATTAGAAAAACTGTTTAATTGAACTAGATCTAAACTATCTATTTTATGGTCATTTATATTTTTTTGTAACTTTTGATTAGGTAATAATTGTGTTACTTTACAACTATTGAAGACATCTCACTTAAATATTTCACTTTTTTGTTTACATTTAAAAATTATATTATTGTTATCAAAATTTTTTATTATTTTTAATTTTCTTAATACATCCATTCCCAATAATATTGACGAACCTTCGACAATTATACATTCATGTTTTATTTTTATTATTTCAATTTCTTTTTCTACCAATGATTTTTCGATTATATTTAAACTAGTATCATTAGTAGTCTCGAGACTAATATCTGTTTTCGATGGTACAATTTAATTAAATAAACATTATTATTGATAACAGTTAAATTTGCCCCAGGTTAGGTTCAATAAAAAAAATTAATTTCATAGTCATTCAGTTCTCCTTGAATTTCAATTTTGTAGTTAATATTTATATGATTTTTTGCCACTTGTACAGTTTATAATGTTTGCTTTTGTTAAGTCAATTTTATTATTATCATTAACTTTAACTATAATAACTCTGGTGGTACTCTAAGTTTTTTTTATAATGTTAGAAACACATCTAGTTAAGTGTTTTATTTGAATTTTTTTTTTTTTTTTGGTATGGTACATGACGAACGCATGTAACCCGGTAACTCGCAATCATAGCAAACTATTTCACCTTTGGAGGATTTTTGTTGACATTTTTATTTTGACTTTGATCGTGTTTATTTTAATTATTGTTATGTATTTTTTTGGTTACTATTTTGCATATGCATATTATTGAAACTATTACCGTCGTTGTACCTGCAGTTTGTATTATTTATTCCAGCGTAGCCACTGTTATTATTTAACTTATGAAAATTATTAAATCTGTTACAATTATTGTTATCATTACTATAACCATTGAAATTAGCGCCATTATTTTAATTCATATTATTATTGTTATTTCAACCATTCAAATTAGGGACATAATAATAATTATTATATTTTTGATCAAAGAATGGTGGTTTATACTTAAATCTAGGTCTACTGTATTTTCCGTAGCTATTGTTCCTATATAACGATGGTTGTTATAGTTGTCATAGTTATAATTATCGTTATTATATTTAATATAATTATTAATAACATTTGAATTATAAGTATTATTTTCTAACTTTGTTTTTTCTTCTAACTCATGTGCCCTTAATTTCGTATATTCTAACTGTTTTAAATTATTTTCTAATTAAACAGTTGAAAAACAAAGAATATTAAAAATACCTAATTTTCATAATATATTTTAGTCGTTGGAATAATAAATTAAACATGTATGAATATTTTTAAAACTTAATTGTTTTTATAAATATTTTAATTTAAAAACCTTTTATTTTACTAGTGAAATTAACTAATCAAAATAAACTTAACACATGCAAACAAATGATTTTGAAATACAGCTAGAATAAATTAGACTGGAAGATGTTACAAATTTTTATTCAATATTTTATTAAAGGATAAGATAAAATTTCATATTAATGGAAAATCCAATCAAATCAATAGTGACTACATCTACTTTCGTTAAATCTTTAAAAAATAGCTTATTTTATATACTTAAAGTGTGTTTTTAAATATTGAACTATCTATTTTTATGATAACTTTTTCTTATGAATATTATAGATAGTGCTAGAGATTTTTTTTGACCCCATCATTTTTTATTATTTTTTATATATAAATAATTTCATGATATACCTAATATAACACTTGAGTCTTAAAAAATAACTAATTAGAAATACAGTTAAAATTCAAGATACATAATGTATATATATTAGTTCAAAAATGAATTACCCATATTTTAAACAGTAATTATAAGTTATCACTTAAAAAATTGATAAGTAATGCAGTTAAGATAAAAGATATTTACAAAAATATTGATTTAAAAGTAACAATTACAATTTTTTAAATGTTAAACATCTCTAGTCCTATTTATAAATTGTACTCTAGAATTATTAATATAATACGTATTTTAATTTTTATGAATTTTATTTGGGATTTTGAATATGTTAAATTTTAATATTTTTTATTAGTTTTGATTTTACTCAAATTTTGCCATATTAAGTATTACAAAAATTTGGCCTAATTCTATTAAGGATATCAATTATAAATGTGTTCATCATCTTTAAAAAGTTAATACTCAATTAAAGTTAATTTTTGGCCATTTTCTAAGATTATTTGGTCTATTCACATAGAAGGTAGAAAAAAAATTCCCAGTAAAGAAATTAATCAAATTAATACGCTATGAATTTAGTAAGTAGTGTAAAATTATATAAAAAAAAAAAATAAATAAATAAAAAAATAATAAATGTACATAAGTGTTAGTATTTTAAATACTTTTTGCTTATTTTTTATAAATTCAATAACATAAATATATATATATATATATATATATATATATATATATATATATATATATATATATATATATATATATATATATGTGTGTGTGTGTGTGTGTGTGTGTAAATGGATACGCGTGTAAGTTTTAAAATTCAATATAATATCTTTATAAAATAAGTTCAAACTATGATATTATTTTTATTTTTTTTTTTTACATTAATTATAACTAACATGTTATTATATTTATAGGAAAAATTTTAGTACCTATAAGACTTCTAGCATTTGATTTTGTATACATCACAATATAAAATGTATACATTGCACATTTAAGTCACAACTAAATAATTTTATTATTTTATATTGTTCAGTCTTAAAAATGTTTACAACTAGTACTTTACAACAAAATAATTAATTATACTGAACTTGTGAGTTGTGGTGTTTAACTTAACGTTATGGACGTCTGAAAGTAAATTATTTTATTGGAAACTTATTAATATGTGAATAGGCCGTTAATTTTCTCCCTTTATTTTTTTTTTTAACAATGTATTTATTACAATAAATTGTAACATTAGTGAAATATCAAATGATTTGAACTTCAAAAGTGTATAATACTAATATGTAGTATATCCAGGCTACGTACGTACTAGGCAATTAGCTATACTAAAAACGTAAATTTGTAAAAAAACTTAATATATTTTTTTATTGAACATAAAAAAAACATCAGCTACTAGGCTATTAGTTATTAATATAAATGTGTTTAGAATTTGATTTACATTTAATATATGCTTAAATTAGATTATATAAATTAATTTTCTTTAGGAAGTTGATGATGTTGTTGTTTGATAGGAGATCTAGTTGTAAGACATCACTTAATTGGTATGGTATATGGTGTTTGATTCTTGAGTCTGTGTACTTTAAACATTCAGTTATTATGTGACCTAATATTTAATAGTACATGAAGTCGAAGTTGAACATTTGATAAATAAGAAAAAATATATAATTTATTTAAGATTAAGAACATTGTAATTATAAACACTTAGTATTGGTAATAGTATAACATTATAATCATCAATCACTGTAGTTACAAGGAAATACTAGTTCATTATCAAAATCAAATGGATTATACAAAACCCGACATAGAATTTTTTTGAATTTTAAAAAAGTTGTGGGAATTTTTAAAATTTGTTAACTAACTACCATCTTTCTGTCTAAAATAGTGTATTGTTTTCAAATTTCAAAATGTATATGATGATGATCACTTATTACTTAAAATAAAATATTATCACAAACCAAGATACCCATATTATTCTAGCCCACACTTCAAAGTATGAACTAAGACAAGTTTAACTTAGTTCATGCTTCACTGATAGTATTATAGATAATAGATGAGAACTAAATAAAAGGTAACATTGGAAAATGTTTTAGAGAAAAATTTATTTTTAACATAAATATTAATATCTATAGTATTCACAGCCACGGAGGTAATTAATTTTATGTATAACGATTTTATGAGATTTTTGCAAAACTGAAAATTGATACATCTTATTCCTTTATTGTCTAATAATTATTATGTTATAATAACAAATATTTTTAGTCACGAGGAATGATCACACCCAATCTAGAATATAGTATTTTGAATATTAATTAACAATCCGTCTGAATACTCTAACTCGAAAACTACTGAATAGAAATACAAAATTTAAACACAGAGTTCTTGAAAAAAAAATTCTTTATAAATTATTGTTATTAAATATGGGTGTTACCATTTAAAAATTCAAAGTTGATACATGTTTATTATAGAAAAAAAAAATTAAAATTATGAAAACATTAATTACTTATAGATTTCATTAAATCTCAAGATTTCTAAAAAAAAAATTTTGAAAAAGTTAAAACTTTTCGAAATAATAAGTGTTTTATGTTAAATGAATCACTCTGTATTGAGATTTTTAATATAGGTATACTGAGTTGATGTTCAATATTCTAATAAGATGAAATTTTTACAAGATGACAACAGTATATGAAAGTAATGCCATTTCGTATTATTTTAAACGAAAACGGTAATAATCGAAGGACCATTAATGTTATAATATTGTTGTCTTGTACCTTTAATCTTGTCTAAAACGAGGAGTCTTTCTAGTTGTTTTACTTCTCAATTTTCATTAACATATTTTTTCAATCGTCTTTAAAATATACGCACAATTTAAATGTATTTCAGTGTTTGACAAAATATAATTATTACTCTAAACTGGTCTTGTGCTGTGTTTTTGTTAATTTAGCAAAATCGGTGTTTCGAATGTATAATATTAATATAGTTTCTACTTTTCTACATTTATTTAAAACGAATAATATTAAGTATAGTATTGACTATTGATTAATTCGAGCTTTTGCACACTTCGTTTCATATAGCTATTTCTGTGCTCTTTCGAAGATTAGGGAAGATTTAAAATGAAATGTTCTTTGACGGTTAACATGATATTATAAGTGCATTATTGTTTATTCAATTTGGTATTTAAAAATATCATTCTCTTCTAGATTCGCTTTTCGCCGAAGCTTATAATATTACATAATCTACGTACAGAATACTATAAACTTATTTTAGGTTCTCAAAGTAATAAAATGTACACTACAACATGATCGGGGAAACTTTTTTCCTATATAATTAGTTATCCAGAGAATGTTTTTTATTCTTTGTGGATAAATTGTCCGTAGCTGTAATACTTGTGTATGAGGTTTTTGTCAATAAAAGACACGTTTGATTTATATATCTAGAATAATCGTTATATTTTAAAATGCACTATACTGTTCCGTCAGAAGATGGCTGTTTATATGTATAGGTATCGGCGAGTTGGCTCGTGTTGATCGTATCTGTCGAACTGACTGTACGTTATACATGATGTGTGTTTGTGATAGGCCTTACAATTATGCTTGAGTGTTAATATTATTGTATCGATCAGCAGTTGATCGTACATAATGTAGAATTTATATATAATATACATAGGTGTTATGTAACATACTTATAATATTGTTACAAAACCAATCGTTTATTTTTACTAGGAATTGCATGCTAATATTATGTAAAAATTCATGTTTTAAGTAATATTCTATTTCTTGTATGATAAAATATATGCTTAAATATTTTTCTATATAACACAGTTATCTAATTATTTAATCTTTTAAAGTGCTGATGTATTTTAAGTTTCAATATGTATCTGCAAAATTAAGGATAAGAACGCGCAGTTGTTATGTTGACATTGCTTACTGTTATCTTTTTTTTTTTTTTTTTGGTTTGTGAATATACGATAAAAAGCTTTTCAGATGAGTTATTGAAATTAATTTAAGAAATGTTGACGTTTTATCCATAATCTTTTGTACATCGACTTAACGGCAACCATATATAATGTTGGACAGACTTAAGACTTTGAGTGATTATTTAAGCTCTAAATTATATTGAATAACATTATATAAATATATTTAACCATTCGTTCTGGTATATCACGAAAATATATATTGGTATAAAAAAAAATTTAAGCACAAAATATATCAAGCATACATCAAAACATCATTACGAAAGGTATGTCAGAAATGATTTCAAGACTTTAAAAGCAATTTCAATATTATTTCTTATATACTAAGGTAGGTATTTAGTATGTATGGTTAAACATTTTAATAAGTTGTATTATAGTTTAAATTGTAGTCTTAGATACTAAATAGAGTAATGATTTTTTTGATTTTACAATGATGTATGTTTTTTTGTAAATATATTTTTTATTTAATATTTAATAACACTTTTTAGAGTTAAGAAATCTTCTTGAGGAAGATTTATAGTACTAAATTCGATTTAGTTTGTACAAATCAAATAAGTAATCAAAGGTAGATATTATCCAGTCATTTTAAAAATGTTTAGAAAAAAAAACTGAAAAACCGTTTTTATTCTATGGGCATTAGTTAGTGATAATTTATCACTGATAAATTACGATGAACTATGTTAAACTACGATAAATATTTTTTTAAAGACTGAATATTATAGTCACTCTCAAAACACTATATGAGTGATGCGTTTAACTGCCAAATTCGATTATTATATCTATTTTGTATATTGAAAAATATATTTCAATATGTATGAGTGAGTACTAATGATATTTTTGATCTGTTCTGGATTAAAAATTGGTATGCAAACTTAAACACCAAACAGAATAAATCATAATTTGCGAATGTATAATATTTTTTACTATATGAGTTATGATATGACTGTTAATATTATTTTCTTTGTTTAAATCCACGTATTATACGATTTAAGACTACGGATGTGCATTTATAGAACAATTTTGTTTGCCCTTTGTAACTTGTAAAACGTTGCTTTCTTAACAGAAAGCTTGAATTATGTAACAATAGATTCAATTTCGAAACTTTTATTTTGCATTTTCTTATTTTTTTTGCTTTTCTAAGTAATTTTTCTTTTTTATTTCATTTAAAACTGTATTTTTAGGGATTTTGAATAATTTTTTTTTAAGATTTATTGTAACTACTTCTTGCACTGTTTGTTTCATAGCCCTCATAATAATAATAATACAAATTTTAAATAATATTTTTTTACAGTTTACTAATATACACCTTTAAAATATATATGTTGTAATTTATATGAAATGTGTAATAATAGCGAAGGTGTGGCCCCTATCATGGTCAATTCATTTTAAATAATGCTTTGCTCTCTAGAAAATTCAACCAAATGTCTGCCCATGAATAAAATAATCCCACTAACGCTTCCGTGATATATTCATTATTAAATCATAGCAGCGCATTTTATTGCAACGATGTTTCATAACTAGATATATTATCCAAGCAAAACAATTATAGTACCTATCATTATAATATAGGGTCCTGGATAAGAGTATGTTACGAATTAATTATGACCCAAGTGTTTAAAAATACATATAGTATATACAATATAAAATGCTTTATATTTTTACTCTGAGAGTCTGTGTTTATCATTTGCAAGAGAAGTACCTACCTACTCCCACGTTTTAATGTGTAATAACCTTTTTTGTGTTTCAATGTAGCCTGCAGGTAAAGAGGTAAAACTTGAAAATGGTTCATTTAAATGTTTGAATCCTCATTTTACATAATTCTCGCGTTTTATTTTCTAAAAAAAAAAAAAAAAAATAAAAAAATAACAAATTTCAAAAATTAAAACAGGAATTTATTACGTATACTATTTGTATTTTGTACGAGCATAATTCACACAATTTTGATATTATAATATGTATATATATTTTTTGTTATCTGTTTTTGACAGTATAATTTTATAATTTTACGTAAATTATGTGACTGAAACGAAAAAAAGAGTACTACATCCGTCATTGCTTACAAATCTAATGCATTCAATAATTACAAATCATAAAAAATACACAGGTTGAGTATGGAATCGATTTGAAAACACATTATATTCTGTATACAGGCAGATAACAAATATTTGTATTGTTTTTATTAACTATGCTTGACGAACTCGCACGCTTTTATTCGTATTATAGTAGGCAAGACTGGGCAAGTTAACTATTTTTTTTTAACTCGTTAAGTTAAATTAATATAGAAAAATTTAATTCAAGTTTAAAGTTAAAAGTTACTTTTATTTTTATTTAACATGTTAAAGGTTAAAAGTTAATTTGAAAAAAAGTAACTTAACTTAGTTAAAGATAAGTTACTTTTTTTTTCATGTAAAATTAATTATCATACCTTTTTATTAAAGCTTAACAAATAATATAATATAATGGAGGTCTTACTATTTTATAAAAACGTATGTAATTTTGTATTAATTACAGTAGGTACTTACATACTTTAATCAATTATATAATTCAACAAAACTTCTATACCTCTATAGTCCTATAAAATATCTGTTTAATAATAATATTATATAAAAATATTTTTTGTGGATTAGCAATTAATATACAATAATCTATTACTTATAACAATTTAATACTATATATTAAACCTTTTCGTTATTTACTCGTAACTAAGTATTTTTAACGTTATTTTAATACCTATTGAAATCTCAAATACAGAAATAATGCAAGACACTTGCGATATTTTACAGTTTAGAACTTTTTTAGAATACAGAAGAAAATAACATAAATAGTATTTGATTATTCAAACAATTATTATTATTATTTATATAAAAATAAGTTATTAAAAATCAAAAAATAATTTTAAATCTATGAAATTTATATTAGAAAAAATAAATAAAATACCGTAACTTTAAAATAAATTAACTTGGTATGTTAGAAGTTACTTTAAAAAAACAAATTTGTTAAGTTAGAAGTTATTTATGAAAATAGAAGTAACTCGTTAAGTAATTTAGTTAAAAGTAACTTAACTTTAACTTTTTAACTCGTTAATGACCAGCTATGATAATAGGTAACTATAACGATGTCGACGTATAGAGTTGAATATCCACATGACAAGCAAAAACGAGTGATTCTATAACTTTGTCAGTAAACCAGTGTATTATTAAAAAATTTTTTTTGTTTTCACACAATTTAAAGTAATTAATTATATCATAACTAGCATTTTTGAAAACAATTTTTTTTTATTTTTTACTTTATTTTCCTATTGGTGTTGTTATTACAATGTTAATTCTCGTTGGTTTAAACATACAGATTAACTTATTAATTACTGGTTTTTAAGTCAATCTGTATATCATTTGTTTATAATTTTAAATTACTTGTTACCTACGTTTATTAAATAATTTAAAAAACAAGAATTATATTGATAATAAATGGTAAAAAATAATGTTTTTTTCTAAGAAATTCCGTTTTTAAATCATTACACGATAAAATTATGCAAGAACATTTTTTTTCTAAATTATAAATTAACATGTGTCACAAGAAGCTCTCACCAATGTATTTTTGCGGTTTTGCGGAAGAAGTATAGTGACGTGTAAATCACGGGATAGGTTATGCAAATCCATGTGGATTTTTTGCGCTTATTAATGGCATAATTTTTCTCGTGGATTTTCAAAGTCTAGCTAAACACACGTTAAAAAATGACTTTAGTGACTATAAAGAACCAACTTGTATATTATTATCACCGTGAGTGATAACTACAGGGATCCTGCTTTTTTCAGTATCTTGGACGAATATTATTTTTATAATTGATCGTACTACTATTGTAAGTTCTTATCCTTGCACCACTCCCGATGGTTTTCGTCGTTGCAGGATTTTTGTTTTCAATGTGTTCCCGTACGATGGTGTAACGTACAGCACACTTCATCCCAGACGAAATTCATCATTTACTCTGACTAAAGTTTTAATTAAATTTACTTTAACGTGTATTTTCGGAGGTATTAAATAAATAAATCTGTTGAATTAACAATTCGGCATCGGTATATATTATCACACTAATTGTTGTTGATGTTCGTCGGCAAAATTATTTTATGAGCTGGCATCGCTCAAGCTACTGTCACGAGGATTCCAATTACGTTTTCTAAAAATTAATTATTGCTGAATATACGATATTGTTCATTATATTATGCTTTAAAGGCAACAACTTTTCTCGATATACGTACTGAATAATATTATTTATTTGAGTTGAATGTAAGTTGCTGTGAGTTATGTGTTTAATATAAAAGTGATGTGCCAAATTACTAACGTCATATACGTATCAAAAGTAATGACTAGTTATACCTACCAATATTTAACATTTACGGTTTACCTACTTACCGACATAAAGCACTAAAATATACTTTATTGTATGTGATTAGTGAATTTAATCAAAACTAACGGTCTTGTGTTTACCATAAATTGATAATTTATATTTAAACAACTGTTGGAAATATATTTATCTGTTTCCGGCCACCCTTTGTATTTTGTGGTCAAGAATTATTAATTTATGGAGGACTACCCAACACAATCTTTCAGACGTTTCAGTAACATAAATTGTTTTACCTACTTGTCAATGAGGTTTATGATTGACTTATTAATAAGAATCGTTTGTTAACTAATCTTACCAGTTAATAAATAATAATATGACTAAACATAGTTTTAATGTGTTTTTTGCTCTCGTCAAACAAGCATATCAAAGAAAAAAAATTGTTTGTTGTAAAAGATATGTTTGCTAGGTACTAGTTTTAACAGTAAACTATATGATATCATGATTATTTAATTTTTATAAGTTAGGAATTATAGTAGAAAAAAAATGAAGAAATTATGTATATTATTCGACTAGGTAATACGTCAAAAATCAAAATAATAACGATAAAATTATATGTATATACATTTTTACCTAACTGTATAAACCGACTTTCCCGTGAAAAAAAAATAATAAACATAAAATATGGCCATATATTTCGAGGTTTATCTCGGTTTTAGTGTATCTCATGGACAAATAGATGTCAGTGTACTTAGCTTTATGAGCTAACTCAAAATGGGATAGAGCACTTGGAATATTTTTGAACGTGGTTCGAACTACTCTTTAAAATTTCCTTTGACTTTCGTCAAAATCAGTCAAGTAGTTTTTGAGTACCTATACAAGCTACACAAATAAATTTATTTTTATAAATATTGGATTTATTATTCATTCATTTAAGTATATTAAAGTATTTTTATTGTCTATAAGTACCTCTACAAACATACATTCATTTTCATATATATAAGTAAATTAAAAAAAATAGTTTTTATAACTACACACGTTTAAACATAACATAGGTATATTTAGATTTCCATTGGCATTTAAAATAGTTTGTATGATAACAATTTCATTATAATAGTAGGTAGCTCGTGTAGACTCTTATAAACGATTGTTAAGCTCGTATTAAGATGTTTCTAGGGGCACGTTAATTCTATCACAACCTTATATTATATTATAAATCAATTTTTTTGAATTGAAAAAAAATTAAAATTGATACTATCGCTGGTTAAAAATTATCAAATCAATTTAGGCATAGACGCATAAAGAAGCATAGTTACGTCTAAAACAAAATGTGTATCTTAGGGTTAGTTTACAATTTGCGCTTCTTATATTTTGCGATCAGTATACCAGTTGCGCTCATAATTTATTGATGAGTCAATAAAATTTTCAGTCAGTCGGAAAACAGTTTGACGGATAATTCGGCCACCGTGGAAACATCTGTAGATACTTACTTACATTTTTGAAATGTATTTCAACTTGGTGTTAAACACGAATACATGCAGTGATTATTAATCACACTTGAAAAAAATAATTCAAACATTTCAAAATTATTATAACGATAGCTTTTCGTGACAAGAATTATTAGACAAAGTACATATTTTTTTTTATTTTTTTATATTTTATGATAGCAATTCAATGCAACAATTCAAATTATGTGTTTGAAATACAAAAAACAAAATAAAAAAGTATTTCAATAATTAACAAGTATGAAAACGTCGATGAAATTAATAACATTAGTCGTCGATGTTAACGTGCGGCAAATTGGTAGTTTAATCGAAAGCCGCTGAGCGCGTTTAGCCAGCGGGACAAAAAAATTTCGAACCCGCGTCATGTCATCGTAGCGGGCGTATTATAATATTGAAAATTGTTATTATTGTTATAATTGAAACCCGACGCCGATGCGAGATTACCAAAGGATAAATACAGTATAATAATATTATAATAACATTGTATATAAGCCGACGTCATGCCGGACCGCGCGTGATTAAATTCCCGCGACCGATTGACCGTTGGTGGACGCGGATCGCAGTTCCGGACGATTTAGGTCTTTGATCCGTCTCCGGTCCAGACGATGCCACTGTTCGGTTACCATGTATTATAATATTATTATAATATGTATAATATATTGTATTCTATAGTAAAACACGTACACGATCCGGGGACGTGCGAGGATTAATTTGGATTTTCTATACCGCGGTCCCAATGCATTTCGTCGATATTGTAGCCGTGAAACAATTATGAAGTTAAACCGTTTCGATTTAAAGGATTATATAGCCGAAGTGACGAGCACGTCAGATAATAAAAAAAATATAATATAAACGTCTGTAACAACTTAACGTACTTATAATGTTATTATTATATTATATGGTGCACACTATATTCATTCATCCCGTAATTTGTCAAGAGATTTTCCGATTAAATCATACATTTTTAAGCATAATATCCAATACCGAAGGATCGTGTATTTTTCAAACTCTTAGATTTTCCACATCATTTAAGGATTCTCTCGAATCAACGAAATACATTTTTTTCGTCAAATGAGGCTGTTCATTATTTCTATAAATTATTAGGCCGATGATAAACTTTTGTTGAAAACGTCGATGTATTCAAATCGAAATTCGAACGAGTGTAGTTTTGAGAAATTATTATTTACACCCTAAGGATTACACTTCAATTATAAAATAAAATTTTGAAAAAAATGTACTTGACTTTTACGTGTAAATAGAATATTTTCATTCGAAAAATGTTTTAGTTTTTTTGAAATATGATTTTATATCAATAATAATGTACTTCAAGATTCTAAGAACCAGAATTTTAATTAACGAATAAATATGAGATCAGCATAATCACAAATGAAACTACACTGAATGTGTGTGTGTGTATGTAGAAGGGGGAGATGTAGCATTAAAAAATGTCACATAATATTAATATAATTCAATTTAATAAATAACAAAAAGTTCGGCAAGCGGGTACCACTCTGTTGTACTGTGGGTGTTGAGTGGGTCAATGTTATGAATTTGTTAAATTTGAATTTAATGATATAAAATCATAATATACGAAAAACGATTCTGAGCGAAGACGGCCTGTCAGGCTACATAACTAAGTTTTTTTTTTTTTTATTGATCTTAAGACCAGCAACTATGGCCATTAGCTGTTTGTAGGTTTATTATGGAGTGGGATACATACGGTCGGATACAATATATTTTGTATGTGTGGCAAGGATTTGTTGCTAAAAACCTGGTTGGTCACCCATCCGGAAGCTACCAACACCGGCCGGTACATACATTCAGAGCGTTTCCGCAGTTGAGCATACGACTGCGTCACATCGAGCCACTCACATAGCTAAGTGTATTTTATGATATCATTGATATTAAAATAATTATTTTTAATATTAATAACACAGTAGGTTAAATTAATTTTTGCAGAAAACATTGCATTTGAAAAATTAATTGAGTGTACAAATATAATAATATACTTAAAAAGTTTCATGCACCCAAGGAAAAATATTTTTAAATTACAACGAAATAACTAACATTGTCATTCTTCATTTAAATATTTAATTTCATCCAAATTTGAACTTAGAATGTTAATAAAAAATTAATTTTTTAATATATATTTTTGATTTTTTTAGTTACATCATAAACTTTTTATGAAAAATCTTGTATTAATATATTTCAAATCTTAGATTTAAATAGAAAAATGTTTATGAATTTCCTAATTAAAAATAACTGCAAATTTTTGTAATTTTTATGTATTTTGTCGAAATTTTAACTTTATATGCTTATAAAAAACTATTAGAGACTTACGCTCAACTTTTATTTTAATTTTCACTTACAAAAAGTTATGAAGAACCTAATATTTAATTTTTAAGTATTTTGAATTGATACAATTTCCATTAATAGTAATAAAAAAAAAAAATAAAAAAAAAATATGAAAATTGATTAGGTATGCCTATAAATAGCTCAAAAAAAAAAAAAAATCAAAACATATTGACAATTTTATTGTGTATAGAAATTGATTTTATAAAAGTTTTGTGAAAATTTCATATATCTACTATTATTAATTTTAGTGTTACACTAAAAAACATAATCAGTTTTATCAAAAATTGGCTTTGCGTAAAAATTCTCGTTTTTCCCTTAATTTTTTTGTTGGTTTTCCCAATGCTTTTAAAAGCACTTAAGATTTTTTTACATTTGACCCCCCCCTCCTAAAGTATCAATTAGATTCACTTTTCTCCCGGAAAAGATGCTGATGAAGAAAATTGGAGTAGTTTTACTGCCTTAAAATTTGAAGACAGATACAAAAAAAAAAAAAAATAAATAAAAATAAAAAACACACACAACATTGTAAAATCAATTCATTCATCGTTCCGCTCAGAATCTAAAATACAGATACTAAGAGGCCGAGGATTTTTGAACTTTGCGACGAAGAACGTATTGGTCAAACACTCAAATCCAACCAGATTTGAGCAATAAACTGGTTTTTTCATCATAATATGAGCATTCTATTGTAAGTACTATCACTACAGTGGACATACGATATCCGATAATAGTGAGTCTGGTTGAAAAAACATTTCAAATTATAAACATTCAACACAGGAAATAGGAATTATTACAGCACATCGTGAGTAAAGTGACAAGTAAATGTGTTTTCTAGTTATTATGATCATTCTGAACATTGTTCAAAAATGATTTGCCTATTAAATTATTGTAAATACAATAATAAAATGTATTATATTTTATAAAAAAAATTCATCTGTCTGCCCGCGAGATCACCTAATATCCCTTGGCTTATCACGATGCTCAATTCTACTGTTTAAAATATTTATTTGAATGCTATATAAACGTTATTATGGACGGAATTTTTAATATCATTATGCTTTAATTAAGACTGTACCAGTTGTTAAGATAACAAATAATAAACATTTTTTTTTTTGTTTGTATTAGATTCATAAAAACCAATTGTACTCTACAGTATAAAGTATAATAATTATTTTATATACTAATGATGCACATTATCATTGGAACCGTAACTATTATGCTGATTACGATAACACTAAACATTAATTTGTTCGAAATAAACAACGGAACAAATAACAAAGTTTTAATATTATTGTTGTTATTATTATATGGACATCTATATAAGACCAATGCTTTGTGTGTTATATAAATAAAGATTTTGCTAGTTAAAAGTTTTTGAATGTTGTTGTACACGAATTATTAAGTTACATATCGATTAACATAAATTAGATACTAGCGTTATTTTAGAGTAAATCGTTATTCTTAATTATTTTATTTTAATAATATATTCTATGATTTTATACAGATTTCATTTTTTCCACTGAAAATTAAATAAACCTTTTTCAGAATATTGTTCATTATACAAACATTTGGCACCCATTTAGACTGATTTCGTAGAAAAATACTATTACACTGCGCTGGATGTCTATTATAAAGCATTATAAAGTTTATTTTATTATAAATTTATTTGGTATTTTTTTTACGTTGAGAATCCAACATAAGTTTCATTACATGATATTTTACTGGAACTAAAAAAAAAAAAAAATGAGCGTTAAGTCATATAATTTTTTAGAAACGATTGAGTTTGATGACAACGATCTATTCTCGATCAATTTTTATTATTTAGCTACCATTTAAAAAACATCAATCATAGAAACGTGAAACAGTTCTGTATTTCTTAAATTATCATTTTCTATACTTGATGCAATTTTCAATTTATTTTGACTAGTACTAAATTATTATTAAGCATTTTACATTTTAGTTTTAAATTTTTTATATGTTTTTTTATATAAAATGTGTTGTTAAACCTGTTTTACACTGCGTTAATAGTCAATATTAGTTTATAAATTGACAATAACTAGTAATATTATTTGATAAAATATTATATTGCTAAAATAATTGATTTTTCGCAAATCTAATTCAACACATCAATCTACCTTATTAGTAATATAAAAAATAATAAAGTCTTTAGATATATTGACTGACGAAGGTTTCCGCTCAGACTCGGTTTTACTCATATACATCGATTTTACATTAAATTCAAATTTAGTACATCACTACAGTGACCAACTCATTTAAAAGGTAAGATCGTCACCTATTATGTGCAGCAGAACCATTTCTCGGGATGTTCAAGTCTTGAATTATAATCAAATAAACTATAATGTGTAAAAACGGATCGATATTCTGTGAAATTTCCTAACAAAAATTCTAATTTAAAAATTAATTGTAAATAAAATTATTAAATAAATTATAATTACGAACAGTAGTTAAGAATTATAATATTCTGAGTAAAACATTGCGGGAGTACATAACTTAGCAGTATGTTAGGTATATTATACTTTTATTAAATCTTATATAAATTCACACTCGGATATTATATTAAATAGTAAAATAGGTTTGTAAAATGATTAATATTTTATACTTTCTGATTTTTGACGGCTGACGTTAACAACCATCGTACTGCGGAAAAATGTCTTTTACCATATTAATAGGTGTGAGAATAAATCTTTTCACATGATTTATTTAAAAATAAATGTTTATATACTCGTATATTTTAATTTGACACTATCAATTGATCAACTCTTTTCAAATATTAATGTAGACGATGTTTGCTTGTAGAGTATTTCAAAACATTTGAAATACGTTTAAAAAAATAATTAAAAATATATACGAAATGATTATATGGATTATATTTAAAAACATAAAACACTAAAAAAATACCAAATTTACTTTCGCGTAAATTATATGGGGTTTTTCTGATATTATTATTATTTTTTTTTTGACTAAATAAAAATAAATATATATATAACCATAAAAGAATAGTGTATATTTTGTTTATCTACCAAAAATAAAAATTCCTTTACAAAAACAATTCTGGTCCTAAACGGCTAGGTGAGTATGTATATATAAGCTTTAAAGAAAATAAATAATTTTTAAATGCATTTAATACTATACATAATTTATTGAAAAACATATTTCAATTATTATTCAATTGAGTAAGTGATTAAAATATATTCATTCAAAATACATTTTAACGACTATGATAAAATGATACGTATGAGGATATTCTCAACTGGTGTCTTGTTCTATGACCTAGATTGCGCATTTTTCACAATATTATTGTTTTGTAAAAATATTATTGGCGAAAACATTGTGTACGCTCAATTGTTACCCATTTATACTAGTTATTATACTCAACAGTGACGAGACTCCAGGAAGGAGACAATTATCCAATATACTACAGTACAAATTAATTTTATTCATCACTCGATTTCAGTAGAAATTTATCAATTGAGAATCCGAGTAGCGTAATAATAATGGTAACAATAATATTGTTATGCACTGTGTTTGCAGGTTTCCGGTTATCGTCAAATGTTCTGTGGCCCAACATTTTCGTCAAGCTTATTCATGTCGAACGGTTAGATATGATAATCAAAAATCACATACTATTTTTTTTTTTTTTTATTATATCAGCTAAATCTGATAAATTTGGTGTTATCGAGAACAAAAGAAAACATTTTATACGGATCTGTTCTTAAATGTAAGTTTCTGTTTGAATCACAAATTACATTTGAGAACCAGAAGCGAGTAGAATAAAACAATTATACACGTTTATATATTGAGTAATCGACTATATATGAGTAAACGACCCAGTTTTTAAATCCGTGCCGTTATTGATACAAAACAAATTGAGAAATTTCACTGTCATAATATTAATACATAAAAGGCGGACGGAACTTTATACAATCAAATACGGAAATGATACTTGTTTCAACAAGTTAGAACAATTGATTCTGCTTTGTAATCATCTGTTATATAACTTTAGACGTAGTATTATATAGTTTCCATTTAGTGAGAAAACCATATACCTACGTTTTACTCACCAACTTGGAACCAAAAATAAAAGAAATAAAATGCTAATTATAATTAGGCGTATTCATTTTTCAACTAATTTAATTTTGTTTTCGAATTATGTATCATACAATTTTTTTTCGTAAGTAAAAAACCTCAAAATGTAATAAGTACAAGGTTAATCATTGTTTATTTTAATGTGGTTAAAAAAATATAAAAATATGGCCACATATTATTTTATAAGCGTTGGAAGTTCAAAGTTTTAAGAAATTATTATTAGATTTATTACTTGAATTAAAAACAAAAGTTTAGCATTAAGTCCCATAATTTTTTATGAGCGATTTAAGTTGACAACATTGGATATTTAATCGTATTATTCATACAATAACTATTTTTCCACAAACGATTTTTGTAATTCTACTATTATTCAAAACATACCAACCGTACTTCGTAGAAGCTCGAAACAATTATGAGTTACAATAATTAAATTGTCAAATTAGTATTAAATAAAATAAATATAATCATTAAAATATAAACATGTATTATAAATGTGGGTTGTCAAAATTAAACCGTCGTATCAAATATTAAATTAATATATTTGAATTAATTTCTTCACTTCTCACCAAACGAATATTATACACAATATTAAGGTACATCACTGCTACACTACTATGGTTACGCGTGTCCACTGTTCGTATAATATTCGAAGATTCACACCACAAAAATAGTATACAGTTATAAGCACCACATAATATGTAATTTTGTATTAAAACATCGTAAAGTCAACAAAACTGTATAACATTTAAAATATGTATGGACTCCACTTAAAAACACAATAATATGTAAGTATGTATGGAAAAAGTCACGTCGTTTTGAAAATTGAAATAAAATGAAGGCTGTCGGGAATTCGAATAATGAATTAAATAAATATTTACAACTTTTTATACGTCATATTTTCGGAATAATAAAAAATTATAATAAATTTAATATTAATAAAATATTTTAATGAGACTTTTTGGTTGTATTTAAATAATCTTTCAGTGAAATTATACAAATGGATAGCATACATAATATACAATTGCTACGTAAACTGCATACAAATTTCATTGAATGTTTGAAAAAACAATTTTATAATTGCATATTTACATTGATATAAAAATGAAAAGTGAATGAAAAATTATAAACGATTTTTACAAAAGGTTTTTCTTGACATCGTTTTATTCCTTAAGTAGGAAGGTGTAATCATTTATAAAAGAATACATAATGTTTTTTTATACAAACGATATTAGCTATAACTTGTATATAATAAATTAATACAAGACCCGGACTTCTGGCTTCACTTTCTCATCTGAAAAATCACAATGTATAGTATTCATACATAAGCACAATCAAAACTCTATAAACTTAAAAATGGGCGATCACCAACTAATAAATAATAATACTATTAAAATACTTGGCATTACCTTCGACAAAAGATGCTCTTGGACCCATCACATCAACTCCTTGAAAAACTCAATTACTTCACGTCTCAATATTATAAAAATGTTATCCCATACATCATGGGGTTCCAAAACTCATGTTTTATAAACAATATACAAGTCACTCATACTTTCTAAACTCGATTACGGATCTTTCATTTGGAAAACAGCACATAAATCAATATTAAAGAAATTAGATATAATCCACAACTCAAATCTTCGTATGTCAATTGGTGCTTATAGTTCAAGTCCAATACCCAGTATTTATAATCTTGCCGGTACACATCCACTTGACGTAAGAAAACTCAAAATAACAATAAATCATGAATTAAAATTAGCAAGTACCCTTCCTACTCTCAATTTCAAACTAATGTTTCATATGTTACCAACACTACACCAGGAGAACAGTCTGGACATTTCTAAGGTACTTACTACATCTACTCTGACCCCCAATGGAAAAATCTAATTGAAACCAACATTGAGCTCTCTATACTCTAAAAACACGACACTCTCTCTTCAATCTTCAAAAAAGAATATTTCCACACAATTCAAAATGTTACAAGTGAAAAAATATACACGGATGCTTTCAAAAGCCACGACGGGGTTGGCGCTGCAGTAATTTGGAACAACGTGGAATTCATGTATAAACTGCTCAGCGCCTGTTCAGTTTTCACTGCTGAGTCATATGCCATACCTAAAGCGCTCGAGATAATATCCGATCACAACTTACAAGACACTATTATTTTCACTGACTCCCTCAGCTTTATCAACAATATTAAAAACACATATCACCTATCTGATATTTGCCTACACGTTCAGAATAAAATCTATACTCTACGACACCACAATAACTTCAAAATCAAACTCTTTTGGATTCCCGGACACTTCAACATAAAAGAGAATGAACTCGCTAATCTCGCAGTCAAAACCTCAACCATCTCTCCACTATCATCATATGCACAAATTATTTCATTCAGAGATATACAAACGCTTATAACAAATAAATGTCAATTAAGATGGCACCAGATATGGACATCTTACCATACCAATTAAATCATATTAAACATAACACCGTCAATTGGAAATTTTCCATCGAAATTCACAGAAAATTTGAAGTTATAATAACTAAACTCAGAATCGGACACACGCAAATCTCCTACAGATTCCTAATGTCCAAAGAAGAACCCCCAATATGTACATCCTGCGGTGTCCAAATCACCACCAACCATATCCTCACTGAATGCTGAATATACCTCAATATCTGAACAAGCTACAACCTACATGAATCATCAGCCGAAATACTTAACAATTACATTCAATCTATAGCAAATATCAATCAATTTATCACAGCCGTCAATTTGCAAACCAAAATTTAATAATACTAGATTTAGTAAACAATATATGTAATTTACATTAATTTTTTTCTTTTTATTTTTTGTAAACCTAATGGCCATTCCTGCCGAGGATATTAAAAAAAAAAAAGAAAAGAACTAATACAAATAATCTCAAGGTCCGTTACCCTGGTACCACAGCTTAAAATTTTTTTTCGAAATTTGTTCAATGTTTTAGTAACCAATTAGTAACCATTCGTAACCACAAATTTGGATTCGTAACCTAAATCCATTACCACAAAAACCGTTTTCCAGAAACGGATGCTGGTATAATGATACGCCAGCACCCGCACCTCGAAATAATCTACTTAGAAATTTCAAATCGGTTATCGAACACAAACGATGAAAGTATAATAATGTGATAACTAATTCCAAAATAAAGTTGTATATTATTATTATACAGAATGTTTTGATTTGTGCGTACAATAAATATTTCTTAAAGACGCATACTCATACATAAAATGCAGGAATAATTATAACTGGTAATGATAAACATTTATGACATCCAAACAAGAATT
>JACXSJ010003039.1:0-11292 GCA_014851325.1 Pentalonia nigronervosa
TATTAACATTTTAATTAAATTATATTTTTAATAAATAAATAATTTAATATAAATTTACTTTTTAAGGGAAAATGTTTTTTTGTTGTTGTTGAATTACTAAATATTAATAAGTATATGAGTATAAAAATGTATTTTTAAAATTAGGGCCCCTAAAAATATGTTAGCCCAGGACCACTCATTTTATTAATCCGGCTCTGCATGCACATTGCATTTTTTCCTAAAGGCAGCGAAGATTGTTTTGATACAAATTTATTTTAAGTTTTGTTGAGCTGTTGTACTGAATTTTACTTTGCATTTTTTAATTTTATGATTTTTATGTGAATACAAATAAACCAAATTAAGTATTATAAATATAACATAAAATTATCACAATAAATAATAAAAATAATAAATTGTACAATAATAAATGCACAATTTACTATAATACATGTTCAATTTAAAAGATTTAGTATACTTATACTTTATTGTAATTATAAATTTATTAGTGCATTTTATTATAAGTGCAATATTTTTAAACCGTTAGGATATAAATGCAATTTTAATAGAAAAGTTTCTTATTCTCTATTGCTAATATATGTTATGAATAATGTATAATACATAAATGAAAAAAAATATTTTACACGAATGTACATTTTGTTTAAACTTTATTATTTTTAAAATATAACAGAATGACACATAAAAAAATTACCTTAGATCTTTGTTTGATGCATTTTTTGTGGAAATCCGAATTACAAGTAGGCATCTCAATATATGGTTCTATTGAACTGACGCTGTTTACTTGTCGAACGCTGAAACTCCCAACTAATGATCCTATAATACAATTTAAAATTAAAATATAAATATTTACCATTTCAATAAAATATTTTTAGTACAATGTTGAACATTTATTTCTTCCTTTAACTAACCGACATATATTTCTTGTTCTTCATTTAATGTCAAACAAACATGTTTAGCATAATTTTCAATACTATCGAGTAATTTTTTCTTTTCATTTAATCCATCAGGTCCATCGTCTTTGTTTAAAATAACGATTTCTGAGACTTGTAAAAATAATTTCACCTAATAATCAGCATATAATACAAACTTCAGTCGGAATTTATTATGATCTTCTATTATACATATAATATTAAATGTACCACTTCGGTGTTTATCTCTATTTGTGAGTATATATTATGCATATTAGAATTCACATTTTTTAAGATGTATCTCATGTTATTTACGGAATTTGACGTTGGTGCATTATCGTAAGCTGTAAAAATATAAATACATTTTTATATACTCCCTATTCATTTTTAAATTATCAAAATTTTGTACCTATTAATCTTGTGTAAATCCGATCTCGTAATGATACTAACGGTTGTGAAACAATAATATTATTAAACTTTGGAAGTACAAAAAAAGTACGAGAAATTGAATCTAATAGTGCCAGACCAAATGGAATGTATTCTATTCCATAGGATATGCTATACAATATTATATAATATAATAATTAATAATGGTATTGTTTCTAATCAAATAATCATGAAAATGCTATGCATATAAAAAAAAAGTAAAAACAATAGTGGGTATACCTTTCTGTAATGTCGTTATTTATATGAGTTGAAATGACGTTAAATAGTTCATTAGAAGTTTTTTCAAACACTTCAGTTTTGAAAGTTTTTAATGTTATCATATAAGTGAATATAAATGCTTCCGATTCAGTTAACATTTGTTTCACTAACATACGTCTGTATTTTTGTATAAAGAATCTATACAAAAATATTAATATAACTATAAATTATTATTCAGCTTCAAGTTAATGTTATTTATTGTTTCAAATCAAAAACAATTTCGTTTTTATAATATATCTTTTTATTTTTTATCGAAAATACGAATAGGAAATATTTATAATCTGTTTATTTTGTATACTAAGCAAATTTGTTGTAAAAGAAAGAACAATAGACATCTTCATGTCAAGAAGGCTGTGAAGGGAACATCCTTTTACACTATACTACATTATTACTACAGGATATGAACCCAGAGTTTGAGTGAACAGAATAACTTAAAAGTATGAACTATAAAATATTATATTATTATAAAAGAATCTTACGTTATATCTTCATCTAAAACCTGTGTTGGATGACGGATAGATATTTCTGGACCTTCAATCGTACTACAACTTTCGTAGACATTGCATACTTTTAAAATAGTTTTAATCTTTGATGTATCCAAATTGACTGTATTAATAAGAAATTGAATAAACTATCTTGGCGTTATAAAAACACACAAATAGATATGCTCCTACGACCCAGTGCCGTATTTACGATTTCCTTTAATTCGTCAAGTTGTCAGGGGAACTTTGTCCCCCCTTATTTGTTATCTTCTTATATTTACGTGAGATTAATTATAATAAATTGATTTACATACATTTGATTTTCCTTAAAACATGACATTGGTTTGTAATGTGTTTATGTTTATAAATAGAATTTATTATTTACTGTACAACGATTGGCGTACTTGAAACATTTTCATATTAGAAAAAACAAAATGTTATTTAATTAATTTATTATGTATTTTCTAGTCTTAGGTATTAAAATAAAAAAAATATATGCATTATTAAATATATTTTTTTTTAGTTTTTACTGGTTATTACAAAAATTTAACCCTTTAAAATACCAAGATCTACTCTCAAAGTTAAATATTCAAGCATTTATTATGCTCCAAAAGATGATGAAAGACACACACATACACAAAAGAAAAAAACATAATTGTAAAACAAATAATTTTATCGATCCGCTCAGAGTCTAAAAGACTATTCTTATAAAAATTTTAAATAATATATTACCTGCATAAAGGATCACCCCTCGTAAATACGCTACTACTACGATCTATACATATAATAATTTTACTAACTTGACGGGAGAATTGTTTCTGTTTGTAATCTGAAAGTAGATGTATAAAAATATATTGGAACGGTTGTTACCGTTGGTATATAAAATCCAAAACTATATCGGATTGGGTGACTTGATTTTCTATCATATGCTGTATCGGTGTAAAATTTAAATTTAGTTAAAATACCAATTCCTTCTTTTGGGGTTACCTGATAATTAAAAACACAAATTTGCTTAAACCATAAAGTAATTTAATGTATAATGTATAATTCATTGCTCAAATTCAATTACAACATCTCAATGAAAACACATACTTCTAATTTGAATTTTCGTGGTGGAGCAACTATTGAAACCGGTACAATCCCATACATTGAATGTTTTAAAGAAGCACAATAGACATTTAGTTTCAGTAAGAATTCTGTATTCTGGTTAATTTTATTTGGTAATGTTATTGTAATGCGAATATCATGTGCAAATGTTTCGTTTCGACCAGGCATAAACTCTCTAATGACTTTAACTTTTCCACCCTATATGTATATTATATAATATATACTTAAACTATAAATTATAAACTGTTAATCAATTGATAATTATCATAACCTGTGTATATTGAATAAAAAAATAATGTACAGCAAAACGCTTGTAGTTTGTACTATATGTTTATAAGTACATTAAAACATGATGAAAAAATTGTATTTTGTTGTTAGGTATTTACCATATGTTTTGACGTTAAATAGTTGTATCCAGAATCTGATGACGTGGTCCAAGTAGTTAGGCAATTGGCAGTTAAAAAGGAAACAGTAGCGGCAATTACAACACTACTTCCGGGGAGTCTAGGTATACTCGGATTAAAACTTCCATCTGGCCAATAAAACATTATATGTGGACCAGATTCAGAAGAAACCACAACCACAGATACAGCTGAGTCAATCAGAACTCCACCTAATGATATTTGAACTACAAAGTAATACCTAAAGGAAAATTTCATGTAATTAAAATTACAAACAAAAAAGACTAAATTAAATCGAGAATTGTACGGTACACATAAATACATAATATTTTAATAACATAAGGCTCACACACACTGCGACAATAAGTAGCGGAAAAAATGTAGCAGCACACAATTTACCGCTACCACGGTAGAGTCCTGACTATAGAATTGTATAGCCACCACTGAAATGTGTGCTTTTAAATTAAGGTTACGTGCTGTGGATTTAATAATATTTTTTAAAAAAAAAATTATAAGTATAACATACAGTTTAAGTACTTTTTATGTGCTTAACTAATTTTTATGGGATATTTAAATGTCCTTAATTAACATATTAATTATTATAGATTATACTATTGTATATTGAACTCTGTTATGAATAATCATCATTCGAATACTAAACTAATACCTTCTAAAATTAATAATATGATACCAGTCTTCTTCGGTCTTATTAGTCCACTATAAATAATTGATTATTTCCCAGAAAATTAAAAAGCTCTGTTTTCACATTTAATAATATTTGTTAATATTTTTCACAAAATTTAAAATTTAAATAATACATAACGCCAAAAACGTCATTACATTATTCCTTCTACCAATATCAATATTAAAAAAAAAACCAATTGATATCAAACCAATCCATAAAAGCTTCAAAACATAATAAAAATTTTGAAATTAATTATATACCTTCCAGGCAGCAATGTTAATTCACGGATTATTAATTCTGACGATGTTGTTGATGACTTTTCATCCAAAGCTTCTTTTAACGCAGGGTAATTTCCAACAATTAAACAGTCATCGCCATTAGTAGTTTTGCAAAGCCATTTATACTATTACAAACAAATACTATAGTGATATAATTATTACTATCAAAATGCACAGATGTACAAAAATAAAGCTAGATAAAAATATTTTATTGAAAAAATCAATAAAAATAGAAAGAAGAACTGCATTTATTTTTTGATATACATAGTGTAATCTACGTTGGAAGATTTAATTTAAAATAACTGTTTTTAACGTACTTGTACATCTCTTATTGTAATATAATTTTGATGTTTAATCCTTAAGTGTATGGATCGGCCAAATCCGACCACAATTTGCTGTGGTAAAATAATTGTTTTTGCATCGAAAGATTCAATTCCAAATTTAATTTCATCCTATGTCATAAATTATGTATTTATATTTTATAGGTACATAATGTTTTTGATTATTTATAAAACAATATTTGTCTTAAAATTCAAATATAATAATGAATTGTGTTATATAAATAATGAATAAGAGATTCATTTTAGATCATAGATCTATGTACAGAGATAATAAATTAGTTATACTTAAATTTATAGTTGAAATAGTAATCCATAATTTGCGATTTCCAGTGTCTTTTTTTATATTAAAATAATGAGAACACTAATAACAATATTTAAAAGGAGTCTTACATAAGCGACGTCGATTGCTAATCGATTTTCATAACTATAATTTTTCTTGGCATTTAATTAAACATTTGAAGCTATTTATAATGTAGATAGGCACACGAGATCTAAATATTATTCGAATTTCAGGTAAGCTTAGCTTATCACCGCTCTACAAATCGCAAATCCCCTTCGTAGAGTTTGACTTAACTGCAAAAAACTACGGCTGGGTTAAAAACAATAATTTATTGCTCAATATAGACAGTATTGCTCTCGAGTGATATTAATAAAGCTGATTAAAGCTTTAATAGTACGCAAACGACGACCCACAGTAATAGTATTACTATGTATACATAAATAAATATTAATGTTCTTTCAATATTGTTTAAAATTTACGATATGGAATGACGTACTTAACTTGAATACATTTTTGATATAGATACGCAAACATTCCACACAATGTTTTATCAATATTCTTTAAAGTTTTATCTGATATTTTTGTTTTATATATTTTTAGTATTGATCTATTATGATCTTTACTATTATTATTATTATTATTTATTATAATATATTATGGAATTATTTTGTTGAGGTAAACTGCATTAAAAATAGCCGTACCGTATATAAGAGAACAATAAAAATAATGTTTCTCTCTTGTTTAATACCGCAATAATTAACATTAATGTAATTATATGAAAGTTTCACTAGTATCAGTGTGTCATACATATAATCATAATATAATGTTTTGGCTTGAAGTATAAACGTCTGTAACGTATTGGAACACATTAATAGAAAACAGCTCAGTTTTTAAATTTACATCATAAACATTTATTTTTTCCCTTAAATAAATTGCAGCGAAAGGATAATGCATGGGTGATAATTGAATTATTTACTTTGTATAAATAAAACAGTAAATACTCGTAACCAAAATCTCCTTGCTAAATTTACTGACGATAAAGCAATACTTAGATATTTCAAATAAAAATTCAGATATCGTGTCATATAATTTACAATTATATCTAAATAAAATTGAGTCTTGGTCCATAAACTGGATAATGACGATTAGGTGATCCTTACCCTAAAAAGAAGGAATGCCTTCCACTCAATTTTATCAACAAACATATTCCATTCAACTATCAATTAAATACTTAGGTATCAATCTGAATAAAAAGTTAACATGGTCATGCCACATTAAACAAAACTGAAAACAACTCAACTGTCACCTCCATCTACTTTGTCCTATACCAAAATATAATATGAGTTTTAAAATTAAACTAAGTAGTTTAAATAAGTTATACAAATCAACCATTGGACCAGTAAAGTCGTCATATAAAATTCAAATTTGGAATTAAACACGCTCTATGCTAGCCTTTCAGTCATTCACCATAGCACCTAACACTTATCACAAGTGCCCTGTAGTAGGCACATAACAAATGCATCCCTCCCGACCTAAAATTACAAACAGTAAACGAACTTGCTAATAACTATTACAAAATATTTCATTATAAATTAATCGGCCATGCTAACCCTTTTATAAAAATAATAGGTATATTTTTTTCACATGACCATCGTTTAAAATAAAATATAAAAAAAAAGTCTAAACTTCAAATTCTGAGGTTATGGACTGATGGTCCCCTTTATGTGTTTCATGGTATTGTTCTTAATCTTCTGACATCTATGTTCCTTATTATTTATTGTTTATTGTTTATTTATGCGTAACAGATTGCAATACAAATTTTGATTGAAAAAAAATAAGCATAGGACTAAAGACTAAAGTGTAGACAGTAGGTTTAAGTATTGTATAGATGTATGGAAATTAAATAAGTGCTTAATATTCTAATCGTATAGATTTACCTTTGACATTGCTGTAGATTTTTTTTCCAGGAAAACGATGTCATTATGCAATTCACAACCAATTGTATAGTTGTTGCCTCGAGTTAGTCCTTTTGTGTCTAATATCAGTACTGGACCATTCACTCCGATGATATTGTATTTACTGTTTTCGGTTATAAAATACCAACTATACTGCATATAGAGATATATTTTATCAATATAGTATGTAAGTTATAAATATTTAAAAAAATAAGTATTTATTTTAAAGGCACGTATTGGTAAACACAAAAAATTAAAATGTAGATATATTATGTTGTAGTATTTTGTTTGACAAATAACTCGACAAAGTTTAACGTCAGAATCTATATAAATTTATGGCATATAATGCCATATTCGTTATGAAATGATTACTTTATGATGTTATATAGGTATATAGATTATAGGCGTGATTTAACAAATGTAAGCGACCTCCGACAATATTTTATACAAATTGATAAAATTCAGTTACTCATTTAAATAAATAAATTTAATAGCTTAATTAAAAGATAAAATAACCATATCTAAAGAATTGAAAATCCGAAACAACAATAATTAATAAGGAATCAGTTATCATTTACGTGCCGTATAAGAAAATAATAACATTACTATGATCAGTTCGTATACAACTATACAAGTCACAATAATGAACACTAGGAATTCGGTGCATCTATGTTGTTTTCAGAAATAACATTTTAGAACGGAAGGTTATTTATGAAAGAAATCACTATCACAATACTTATTAGGTAATGCGTAAAAATTAACTTTAACTAGATATACAAGTACACAACTTGTAAAAACGTAGTACATAATGGTTATAGTTTTAATCAAAACGTCCTTATTAATTCAGTAAAAATTACTATAAAAATTACTTAGGTTTTAATTAAAAAAATATATTGACCGTAAGACTTGAAACTTTATTACCATTACATGTACTATTAATTATTATTTTACATACATAAATACATAATGAAATATTCAAAATACTTAAACTTATTTTAAGCTATTTACTATACCATGATATATGTCTATAATTACATCATTCTACAGTACGTGCTTGGAATTGACTTATGAATGTATAACTTATAAATCTGAAACTTTCAGCAAAAATTTATTCAACCTACCGAATTAAGAAAAAACTAATAATAGCATAAAAAATATAAACCACTCTTAGAAATAGATGTTGATCCACCCAGCTCCTTCGCTTAGATTCACTTACAATGATTTGTCATTAAATTCAAATTTAACACAATTGTACATAATGCAGACTTACTTATTGCAGGTACAATAAAAAGTCTATTAAACAGCAGAAGCGAGTTCTCCGGTTTTTTGTATTTGACATATTTTAATATTTTATGTTTATATTTAATAAGAATTTTTTTTAAATACATTTTACTTGTAAATTATTATAATCGTCCTCGGATGGTTCTCCGCAAATTGGATATAACATTGTTTCAAATATAGCTTCAGATCCGATTGCAATGGTTGGACGAGCTATTATTTGCAATTTAAGTTGGGATTTAATGCCGTGGGTTTCGATTAATTTGAATTTGAATTGACTTTTCAAGCCTGACTGGTTCAAAACGTTTGTTCCCGACAATTCTAAAGTATATTCTACGTACGGTAACATCTATCAAAAGGTAATTGTTAATACATCAAATGTTCATATATTAGGTTTTTATACGAATTACCAAAGCACTATTTAAACAAACGCTGTTTGTGAAGTTTTGTTGATTTATCATTATCACAAGACCTCTGACACTGTTCCTCACTAAAGCGGATCGATGTGAAGATTCGTCTATTGACATGTGTGCAGAGTTTGATAGGTCATTAAAGCTTAATATAGGACTAAACCTGAGCATAGGTGAACCAGATGTAGACACACTAATGACTTGAGAACCAGTACAATCATATACAGGTTGGTCGGAAGACTGTGTTCCAAGGATGACTCCATCGTCAACATTACAGAATTGTCGAGGTCCATTTAGCCAATATACAGGCAATGTAACCTAATAACATATTTTTACCTAATTATTAATTTTTGTTAATCATATATTATTATTTAAATTTATAGTCACTAACTATTATGTTAATGTATAATATTTAAATTATGTTTTTGAGTTTATAGATTAATGTGAATGATGACAAAAACAAGAATTTGAATAGAATAAAAAAATATTAATATTATACATGTATCGGACTGTAGATAATAACGTAGCTACATATTATATATCATAATTTACAATAATATAGTACCTACCTTAGACCAATTCAAATGTTAATGCATATACATTTAAATAAAAAATATTTCGAATCTTATAATAAATATTTCAGGAAAATTGAATTATGATTATCAAATTAATAAAAAACTTTAATATTTATGAAAATGTGGATTGTAACATCGTTTTAATTATATTATATTCTAGCTACCCCTAAGCTTTCTACTCTAGATTTAGCCAAATCTAATTTTTCCACTTGCAAATTAAAATACATCACTTTTAAAAAGAACTATATGTACACCTGTTAGCTATAGATCAAGTGTTAAATGAATTATAAATATGTTGCATTGCATATAAGTATAACTATATTAAATTTAATATGTCGGTATAATCTGGATCTATGCATATAAATATTATATTTTAACCTGTTTAATAAACAACTTGATTTTAAGTATAAACTAATTAATCACCTCAGAAGGAATTATTGGTACAATAATTTCAGTATTTAACATTACTGAACTTAAACTCGGCCATGACTGGTAACTTCTTATATTATTGTTTGAAGAAAATTGAATATTAAGTTTGTTTTCTTTAATAGTTTTCACATTTCCTAGGAGTATCGTTAAATGATCCGAAGAAAACCAACAAACAGCATCTATACAAATTAAAATAATATTATTTAACACTTAAAAATGTTCAATTATCATCAATTATATGTTAATTATACCGTGACCGATTTGGTTTAATGTGATTGACGTAAATATGGCCTCACATGAATCTGGTCCTTCTACATTTTGGTCAAATTGAAACCAAATAGTTCTCAAATCTTTAGTAAATCCAGATTTCATCACTTTTGGACGATCAGCCTGAACCGTCACTACTTTGAAATTATTCGAACTAAAGAATAAGATATCTTATAGATTAAATACGATGATATAGGTAAGTAGTATAAATATATAGTGTAACTAATAACTATATACTAATATTTATTATCTATTAAGGTATTTTTTACGTATTTTAGTAAACATTAATCAATAACCTCTACATATGTACATTGACTATTATTATAAAATAATATGTTTCTAATAAATATTCAATTATTGTAAAATTAATTTTATAAACATTTTCTATTATACCTTAACATTGTATCAATTGCGTCCGTTGAATATACTACAGTTATTTGGTATTCAGTGGCCCTATTAAGTTTATACTCAGGACACGTAATCCATGTAGATAGTTTATTTCCATTGATCGAGCTTGTTGGTAAAATTATATAATCTTCTCCGTCAGTTAAATGGCATAGTAAAGGAACAGGCTCACTCAAGTTAAATATTTCCAGTTTAAACTTTATACGTAATTTGTACATAAAAAAAATATTTATTATTTTCAATAATATTAGATTTTAATACTGTTATATAATCATACTACGTAGTACGTAGATAAGTACCTATAGTTTTTATGAAAGTCTGGATATGCATTGTATATACTTACTGAAACACTTTCTCCTAATTTTATTGTATTTGGTTCAACATTTCCGATAATCAAATGTAGACTATTAACAAGTAAAAAATTACCATAAAAGTTCATAAGTGAACCAAATTTTGAACATTGTATCTTAAAAGCACCTAAGGCTGTTGGAATTTCAAATCGTGCCAGTACCGTAAACGTATTACTTAGATTTAAATCAGTTTTCTATAATAACAGAAATAATAATACATTTTTAACATATCAAATCTCAAAACTCAATTTAAAATAAATTTCATAGTTTTTGAAACTTTAATACTTTGCTATTTTACCTTGAAATATGTATATATAAAATAGATTATATATATACTATTTTTATTTATAATATTAATATAAACATTTAGTTTGTTGATTAACACTTTAATAGACAACAGTAAGTGTTTCCTAATTATTTCAATAAATTTTTGATACTT
>JACXSJ010003039.1:11392-31313 GCA_014851325.1 Pentalonia nigronervosa
TAAACAAATAAATTCTGTATTATTTTTTATAACTACTTTTCATTATAATTACTAAGACATATACTAAGAGGTAGTATTGAGTTCAGAAAGTGGAGCAATCTTAAGTCAGCACTACAAAATAGTGCAATACGATTTTATTTAAATACATGAGTATTTAAGGTAACGGGTATTTAAATACCCGGGTATTTTTAATACCCGGGTATTTTTAATACCCGGATATACACGGGTATTTTTATAACACGGGCTTTAACCCCGTCATAGGTAAAAACACGGGTATCCGTGTAGTTCATTACACGTGTAATCGCGACCTCTACTTTAAACATATAAGGTTTACGTTTAATATTCTTCACTTGGTTCATTGCCAATTAAATTTTGAAGCCCTTATTTTAGTTTACAGTACGAAAATACCTACATTTAATATGAATTTACAAAATGTACAGCTTATAATTTATATATATTCCAAGAATAGTTTATAACTTCGCTCCTTTATTATAACTGATTTTTTACAAGCTTAAACTAATATTCGGAAAAATTGTGTAGTACGAATTTTTTTTTAAATAAGTGCTAAATAAGTGCTGACCTCAGATGACTAAAAATAATGATAACATTTTAAATTTAAATTGTTACATGTAATTTAGAACTTTGAAAGCCTGTACACTTTTTTTATTTTTCTATATAAACCTACGTACATTAAATATGTACCTATTTATAAATCTTTAATATAATCGATTAATAAATCGTTTATATTATTTATATTTTTCATATAATTCTATAAAATAAATTGTATTACCATAATAATTTGAGAATCCAAATCTATTATATTGCATGTAATTGATTTTATAATGTCCATTGTAGATACCAGTCCCTTTATATGAATAACTGCATCAGTATTATTTTGTATGTCATAGATGAATGGTGATATATATATTTCATCATCGGCTATTATAGGGTTGACTAAATGTAAATATTATAGTATAAATTATTGTTATTATATAGTTTTAAGGTAAAAAATTGGATTAAAGTATATATATATTTCAAAAATAAATAAATTTAATTTTTAAACATTGTGTAAAATTAAAGTCATAATTTATAGTTATCAATTATTCACTTTTGTTCTTAATTTATACTATCAACTTACTTAAAACTATTGCTGAAATAATAAAAACTAATGATACATGCACAAACATTTTTAAAACATGAAGTCACTATTTATTTTGTTTATACCAATCCGAATGATCATTTTGTACTATCAGGCAGTAGCAACGTACTTTTAGCTACCTGTTATGAATTTGTTTAGCAATATGTTTAGCCGTAGTTGTCATGGAAATAAAAATGTCAATAAACATTAAAATCAATTGATGAAAAATGCATTTTGTATTCTGTAGTATTATTATTATAGCATTTGTTCATTGTAAAACAAATTATACCTAACTGCAAATTCCTTGTTTTTGCTGATGACCTTAAGCTATTCCTAAAAATAAAATCTATAGAAAACTGTCCCGTACTTCAATTTAATTTAGAAAATTATATTTCTTACCATGTTTAATAAACATACCTATATATAGAAACTAATAATTTATATAACTTATAAGTTATTATTGTAAACATTTGTTCAATGAAGTTTAATTATCAATTAGTTTAGTTTTTCATACTATAAATCTTCATTATGCATAAGGAGTTGAGAATAAAACAAAATAATTATAACGTATCAGACTAATAATTACTTATTTAGTTATTTAATATAAGCATGATATACCTATGTAATAACAAAAAATTGATAGTTTAAATAATAATATTCTTAATAGTTTTTTGACTATAGATATCATAAATACAAAAAATACAAACCAATCTCAATATTTATTTTAAATATGTAATGAAAGATGTAATAATGTTAAAATTAAAGTAAATGATAGAAACTTTAAATTTTTATAAAGTGCAGTTTAGTATGTATCAAATTTGGTTGTTAAAAAATTTACTTTCTTTATAAATTTGTAAAAACGTATTTTTTTTTTAAAACTTTTGTGTCCATCAACTTATATAATATCTACAAATGTTACTTTTTCAGTCATATTTTATTTATATGTATTTATCCATTATTCAACTAGGTATATAATAATAATAATTTGCTATTTTACAGTGTTTATATTAGTTTAATAGTATAAATATTTTTTAAAAATTTTTATTCATTTAAACTTAGTATTAGTTTTGAAAATAGTAGTTATAATACTATTGCGGCATATTACTTATCGGCGTGCGTACAATTGAATACGGTTCATTTTATCGCCCATTGACGAAGTAAATATAATTTGTTATACAATACATAATATATTATATGTATACATCATGAATCATAATATTCATAACTCATAAGTTATCATATCATTATTTTTTTATCGCCGTCGACCAACTGGCAATGAGTATGTATACCGTCCGTGTATTAATCGTTTGTTTAGCACTTTAATGAAACTATAAGTGGTACGTACAACATTTTGTAACACGTACAAATTGGCCTGAAAAAATAATCGATAAACAATAATAAATCAACGGTGTTAACATGATTCATTTTTTTTTTTTTTTTTTTGATACTTAAAGGTACAACTGAGTTTATTTGAGAGATCATTAAAATATTAATTTTGCCGCGTTATTTTTTTTTCATTTATGGCTGCATCGTAGTTTAATCATTAGTTGTTACTTGTTGATTGGTATGATATACTGAAGTCCGAACAGTGTTCATAAATGTGTACCTATACAGCATTACTAATTCCGCCTTCCGGGGTGGTCAACACACAGTCATTTCGAAGATTTAATATGAACAGAGCATATATTGTATATGTTGCACAACTTACGGTATTAAAAATAACATTATACATAGTATATAAATATATATATGCGTGTGTGTTATAAATGTAATATGTTTACATAAAAATGTAATTAACATTAAACGTATAACAATATATCGTTAAAAAAAATTGAATAATTGTGAGTGCGCGTGGAGACGTGTTAAGGATTTTAGTTTATATATATAGGTATAATATTGTCACATAATATTTTATACGTTCGGTCATTACCCCCAAAAAAATATATTTTACTTATTTTATATGATATAGATAAGGCACCAATAAAATGCCATCATTCATAATCACACATTATGTCACAACTTGACAATTGAAATCACCCCTAAATATAATATGTTCTATTTGTTTTTTTTTTTTTTGATTTCGATATTGTCACTTACCACGGCACCAGGTTACTCAGGGGAAAAAACAATGACTTTTCTTACTATTATATCGATCAGTTGTATACATCTGGGACCCATAGGATAAAAGTCTATGATAGTATGACATAATATGTGAACGATTCGGGTTTTTCTGCTAACTGGGAAATATGAAACCTTCAGATATTATATCACGTTCTGCCACAAATCTGGTCAATATATTATTTTCAGTTGATTCGGAAACATCTTTAGGAAACGAACTTCTTCAGTTTAATTGTTTTTGATTAATTTACGCCAAAATGGTTGTAAAAATGAAGAATCATGAGAATTATTTTTGTTCCCGATACTTATAGTCAAGACAATTTTAAAGTTACCTTTCTGAATGTAGAAATTGCTTTGCGTATGTCACATATGTAGTTTCAAATAGTAGCGGAAAACGATCTTTTTTGAAAATTAAACTTATAAAAAATAGATTACGAACTACAATAACTCAAGGTCAGTCGTAGACAATATTTATGACGTATTTAATTCCTTGGACTATGAAGATATCACTAAACAATTTTGCGCATAGGTATAATAATACCCATAATCTATTTAATTGGTTCATATATACTTATAATAATTGGGTATGGGTTAGGTAAATAATTTTAGAACTTTTAAGGTGCGAATTAGATATATAAAATACAATATATATATATATATATATATATATATATATATATTGTGTACAATACCATAGAAGCATGTAAATTAACAATACGTAGGCAACTGCAAATTATCGCACAATAATAGGTACGAGCATTTATTTATATATATATATATTGACTCGCACTATCTATAGCGCAATTATTTCAGCTACGCCAGTGACCACACCGCTGTCGGTTTTATTATGCACGTACGAAAAGGTCAAACTCGTGAATTCATGAACAATAACCCAGCAACGTCGAGGACTACAATATGAAGTTTTTATATGAAAAAAAAAGCCACTCCTGGTGTATACATCTGCATATACGTCATCGGTCACATTACTATGTGTAATAATCAATTCTTTGATCATTGACTGATATGCGCGCGAGACTTATTATGTGAGTGCAACTTTATCGTCAAATATATTTTACAGTATAGGTATGATAGTACTACGGCTTAATAACATTCTATATAATTTAATTACATATTTTATTCGATAATTGAAAACCGGATGATCGACCAATAATTATATAATATTATGAAGGTTCAAATACTATTTTAAATAATTTGTACATAATTGTACACTATTATTTATTATTAATTGTTTTGTTCCAATGCGGAATTATGTCAAGTTCTTCGACTTATTTTGACATGACGTATTTTAACAATATATTATAATAATGTGTATCGTGTTAAAATTAGTTCAAACGAAAACCGAACATTTCCATGTGTAAAAATCGCATGTAAAATTAATGTTACCGTATTTAGCGCGTTTATAAGCCGTTTTACGAAGACAAGAACTCTGCAGTCGACGCTGCTAGATCAATATGAACATACTGACTTATCGATTACGTTGTGGATAAGTGCCAATACGTCAGAATATCATTATTGGTGGTGACAAATTATTATGAAACAACAATTCGATTTTTTTTTCTACATATTAACAAAAAAAAACCCATCTGCAATAGTTTTCAGTTGTTGCGTAATGATTGGCGATGATGCGCCTTCCTATATCGTTCGAATCGAGTTTTTTTTTTACCAGATCCCTTGTTCCCGGAACATAATCATCTCATCGGAGACGCTACACGCGCATGCTCTGGCACGGTATAAACGACCACGCGATAAATAATTTAATGATCATAATAATATTTTATCAGACAATGGGTACACGTAATATTATATATAATATGGACGTGTGTATTAGGTAGCTAAGAACGGTATCGGAGGTGATCGGTTTACGATATGACAAATAATAGTACGCACGCCGCCGGTATAGGTAAAACGCGCGCGCGATAATAACGATGTATTTTGATTGTTTAACGAATACACCTCCGGCGAGATAAGCCCAGCGGTGACTAAAAACGTTCCGGCGCGCACGCACTCCTCAACATAACGAGACTAATAATAATAGATTCCCGTCGGCCGTCTGTCCGCACTGAAATCATATCTCATTCAGTTTCTGCTCAACGGCGTGCAGTACGATCATATTATTTATGCGGAATACGATTTTGTAATTATTATAATAATTTATTATACACTCGCGAGCGAAGTGTTCGCAGCGTGCGCGTGCACAATTGCGTACGTACACGGAATCGCCGCTCAGAGTGCCAACGTACGCCGGCGCTCCCCCGCTTGGCGGTCTCGCATTCGCTATCAGACGATACATCGTTTTTATCGTATACGATCCGCCGCGGCGGCCGACCGGACGCGATGGACGGCGCTGTCAATACTGCGGGTTGCTGAATATGGCAATGTCGGAGGACCGCACGACAGGAGACGCCATCACTACAGCCAACGGCACCCGGTGCCCGCACTTCACGGTTCCGACGACCGCGATGTACGTTGCGGCCGCCACGGCGGTCTTGCTGCTTGTGCTGCGCCGCGTGGACGCAGCCGCCAACGTGGACATCGGTCGCGGCGTGGACGTGCTCCAGCGGTTCGGGATTATTGGCGACGTGCTGTACGGCGACGTGTCCAACACCAAGGAGTCGGTCACCCACGACATAATCGACGGCGCCGATCGTTTCACGTGAGTTCGTTCAACATTTGTATCAATTTTATAACCACACTACCACAGCGACGAAAATAAAAATTGTCCAAAAGCTCAATCATTTTATTGTTATTTATTTAAACTTTGTGCCGAAGATAATAGAAAAACAAAAATCTTAGCTAACTGCCTGCTATTGAACTGAATTTATTTAGATATATTAATAGAAAATTAACTTGAAATTACCACGTTCGTTTAATTGTTTTTAAGAATAGTTCGTTATGTTAATAACAAAACTACCATAAGTAGGTAAATCGTTGATGCCGTAATGCGATAATGTGTATAATTTTTCAAAAATAATAAAAATGGACTATTTAGGTATTTCAGGTATCTTAGTATTTTAGTACCTAAATTTTCAATTTTCAGTAAAAAATTGTTGTAATTCAAAGTGTAACTCGTCCTAGCACTCGGTAGCCGTCTCTATTTAAAAAAAAACTGGTTCGAAAACTATACCTTTTGAAAAAATATAGTTTTCGGACCACTAATTTTGTAAAATTGTAACGGTCGTCGAGTGTCAAAATGAACTCGGTAAGTTATAATTTTAACGTAATTTTTGAAAATTGTATAGAATATTGCACATCGTTAAATCTAAGAACATTTCTTCCTTGTACAAATAATGTTCAACGTGACTATTGCCTAATTAGCTAAATGTATAACAGTGGCTAGTATATTTAACAAACATTAGAAATTGTGTCATCGTGGCAGTTACCTGGTCAGGGCCCTTGATATTATATTCTATTAATTAATCTAACCTATGCTTATATGTAATGCCTTAACCTAGCCAAAAATGTCAATTGTTTGATAGTTAAATATTTCAGTTGGAGTTCGGTTGAACGTTAATATAATGAAAACACACAACTAATACACATGTTATATTGATAAACTACTGGATAAGACTTATATCCGTATAGATATCGGTTTATTACTATATTAGGTTAGGTTTAATCTATACTTTATTAGGTCTATATTATATAGCTTAAAATACATAATATACGTTAATTAAAGGCTGTGCTGGTACTAGACGCACACACACTCCTTGGACGATAATAATAATGCTATCGCTACAACAATTCAGTACAAATCGTACAAATTATTTATTATTAATTATTATTAATTGTCTATGGAATTGTTAAGCTAAACTATACGTACACCTAAGTGAAACGTGGTAAAATTAGAATTAGGAACCGTACATACTCACATTTACATAACGATAAAAAGAAAAAATACCACACGCCCGATTGCAAAAATGAAGTAAAATTAAAGTTTTAGTAGAATTTGGTATTATAAATTATACATTACATCAAACTAAAATAATTAGATTGTTAAAGAAAAAGTGTTTGACTGCGTCAAACTTTATTCTGTATATTGTTACCATACTACCTAGTATAATCATAATCGATGATATTACTATCATTAACGTATATGAACATAATAACATATATTTTAAAAATTCATACTATTTACTATACTGATGCACTAAATAGACCAATTTCTAAAATCTATTGATTAAAATGAATACAAGAAAAAATTATTTTAATAGAAATATAGCTAACAAACGTCTTATTATTTATACAATTGCTATCGATGAAACTAAAATGTATTATTTTGAAAATAAGGTATTGAACATTTTGTCAAATTCAGTTCATACATTTTAAATATATGTATGCATTTTGAACCTACTAATAACTAAATCTACTAGTTCGGGTACAATATATTTAAAAAAAAATGGTACTAGGGCAATGTTTGAATTGAGGAGGAATCGAGAGGACGGAGCCCTCTTCTTTTTAGAAAATATTTATGTGTACACTTTCTAATTATTTTCTAATCAATAAAACATTTAAATTATTAGTTACGTACATTTTTTTTTTACACATTGCTTCCCCCTCTTCTAATTTTTTCCTAATTCAAACAATGTATTATAGGGTAGTAAAATTATATTATAATATTTGCCGTTTGATACCTATATCATGGATTTTGTCGGTAAACTGTAAAATATACACGTTAATACATTTTACCATGATTTTAGTCAGTACTAATATACTTAGTACTTAGTAGTTATACGTGTTTTTAAAAAGTTAACTTATATATTATGTTTTTATGGTTTAGTCTGCATACATTTACGATCAAGTATCATAATTTGGAAAAAAGATTTAAAAACACTCTTAAATATAATATATATAGTATATTCGCTAAAAATGACTAAGTGAGAGAAAAAAATTATATATAAACGCCAATTTGATTATCAACAAAAATGTTGAAAAAGAAATATGTAATTTGATGATATTATATGTCATGAAAATTTTAAAGAAAAATAATACTACTAAAACCTTGCCAAGTCATTAAATATACCGCAGATGATTAATGTGGTTAACCAACCGCAATAAATCTCCAAGTAAGTGTTCGTGGAAAATTTGAAAAAAAAATGCTTCAAAAATTTGAATTTCATTGTTGTATGTTGAAATTTGACAAAATATTAATTTGTTTCTTCATTTTATTTATCACCGAATAATAGTTCAATGTTATTCTTCCAACTATTTATAACATTTTAAATAAATAATAATAACCATTATATTTATATTTTGTTGTAAATACGTATAAATTATATTTACTCATTTTGTATGGTTGATACCCACACTACCTAAAAACTATATAATATAGTATAAATGACCTTATTGCGCTCATCAGATAACCACATACATATAGGTACCTATTATCAGTATTTGCAGTTATGACCTCATATAGTAAAAATAGCATATATATATACTATAGAAATCGATTCATTTATCAACAGCCTTATAACTATTATCTATGTACTGTATACATATAATTATTAAATCAAACGCAATTTTATGAAAATACACATTTTTTACTGTCTGCTGATTGATTTTATATCAATACGCATTGCCTCGACCTTTTAATTAGAAGTATTGTGTTTTTGCATTTCATTGATAGTAATGAAAATTCTTCGATCTTCTTGTATAAAAAAAATATATAACTGTTTGATAAATTATCACAGATTACAATATGACATATTATTCAGGTTGTTTTAGCCTTTAGGATATATATACACAGTATAGATTTCAGGAATACGCGAGGCCGGATTAACGTATAGCCCATTATATACATATCGGGCAATTGCTATTATATCGCTTTATAGCTATAGAGCACTAAATATTATCAACTTAATATTTGTACCTATAATATATTTTTATTGTCATTTTTATGGGTAAAAAATTAATTGGTATTTTTATGCATAGGTACTTTATTTATAATGTTGCCTATTCATACTACACTACTACTTCTATAGCAGATGTAAACAGTAGATATCAGGTATGTCATATACCTACTCTTATATTATAATACTGTGATATAGGTTAGTGTTGGATTGAAATTAGAAGTTAAAAGCTCAATAGGATTTCTGTTACATTTTATATTGTCATTACTAAAAAGCACGAGACCGGTAAATTAATTATTCAGATGTAAAATATTGATGGTTACAGGTTGTATTTACAACTATTATATTGGAAATATTCAGCCCTTCAATGTTGTAGTACCTAACTTGGTATAAGAAATAATTAAATTTGTGTTTATTTGATGGAGTATGGAGATGCAGCCCATCCCAAGATATTACTAAGTGTAGCGGCCGTTAAACCTTAAACAAAATCCTGGACCCCTTCTACTATCAAAGTCCTAAATATACTAAATATATAGTGTAAATGAGTGGGCGCGGATTCCGCAGACAAATACTGTTCCTACACACTTTTTAAATATGACTTGAAAAAGTACAACTGAAATAGTTACGTATATTATCACTGCATTTTAGAACAACCATAAAAAGGCTGTATCGATTATAATTACATATAGGTATAAATCATGTTGAATGAATTGACTTCGGCATACCTCGTAGAATGGATACACTACTCATATATTATAATATGTAGCGTTATACCGTTGCGGGTCAATATTTTTCACAGTGTGCCACAGATCAATTTTGATAATTTTTCCTATTAATACAAAAATGTATTGATAGAAGATTGTGTATATTATTATACATACCATATCTATGTATATGCTTTATACATTTTGTTATTTTGTTTCAATAAACAGTGAACACGTTGGATATAGGTACATGTAACTATGTAAGGCTTTTTGTTTTTAAGAGCATATTAATTATATAGAATTATCAATATAACATGATTAAGCAGTCTACTCAAATTGTTAGGAACATGTGGTCCGCCAGCTGTGGTTTGAACTTCGAAGACCTCTGGACTATAGTTGAATAACCCCTTAGCCAAACGTAAAGCCAGAGATAAGAAATAAGAAAAATATTTTTTTTTTCGTAGAATTATCATTCTTTTAGCTACATAGGTATTAATTTATTCTATGGTTGAATTTTAATATCTAACATTTTGTACACGGATATTATTTAGTAAACAAAATAAGGTACCCAAAAATTAACAACAGTTAAATCTGTTAAATTGCTGTCATTATTTAAAGCAAATTCACTCATACCAGGAATTTTAGTTATTATTTTTACCAATCTACATATTTTAAAACCTGTGCAACAAAAAGCAATTAGAATTTTGAGGCTTTGCTCAAAAAGTTTTTTAAAGGCTCTCTGTCGTCGCCTTTTAGAGCACTAAAAATGATTTGATTTTCAACTTTGATAGTGGTTTCTACCTTTCTGGTAGAAATTTAATCTAGTTACCTAGTAGTTTTAAAAGTGAATAATTATTGAAAAATTGGAATATTTTTATATAAAACTAGAATTGGCAAAACAGTATTGTTTTTTTGTTGTAACTCAAAAAAAAAATAACTATTTTTTCACCAAATATTAAGTGAGGTACTAGCATGTAATAGGAATGATATAAGTTTCAAAATATTTTGTTTCATCTTGTGCTACTATTTGTAGATATTTTCAACTTTTTTAGTTTTCATGCGATTTCTGTATAAAATGAAAATAAAATTACATTTTTGTTTTTAGTAAATTTAATACAATAAATTAATAAGTTAAAAGAAGGTCGGCAAGTGGGTACTGCTCTGCTGTGCAGTGGGTGTCTAATGAATTTGCTAAATTTGAATTCAATGATATAATACTATTGTATTCATTGTATCCTCCTAAGGTCCAACTAGTATTATTATTTTATAGTACTACGAGCTCAATGTCTATTTAAATGGAATTATCAAACACATATTTTCCGCTCCAAATTATCACTAGTTGAAAGTTATGTTGACATAAGTGTAATATTAAAAAAAACGTAAGGCCTTAGTAGGGATAAAAGAAAATGTCCATTGTAGTGGACAACGGAACTGTAATAATACAAAATTTAAAATGAACTCAATTATTAATGCAGCTATAATAATTATCCATTTATATTATTGCTATAAAAATAATTATTTTTACTAATAAGAACACAGGTTGAATCAATTTTTGCAGCCCTTAGCGTACCTCTACTTTTATTTTTAAGGCTTAGTAACGTTTAATAAGTGATAGGAACGCTCTTTTTTATAGTTAACAGAGTTCCCCTACTTTAATTTTGCCAAGTCGAGCACTGATAATAGCCAAATCAGTACACATACAAAGATATTGTGTTTTGCATATTTACAAATATATAAAAGGTGGGAAAGTGGATACCACTATGCTGTTTAGTATCTAGGTGTCTAGAGGGTTCACTGTAATGAATGTGTTAAATTTGAATTTAATGATATAAAATTGTTTTTCGTTAGGCTATATTATTAAATTTATTTTATAAAATTATAATAATTAAAAGTAATTTATTTAACTATTAAAAATTAATAATACAGTAGGTTGAATTATTTTATGCTGAATACAATTTTGAAAACGACATTATATATGTAAAATATTTAAATATAATAATATACTTTAAATGTTTCAAGTATTCACGAATAATATTTTTAAATTACAACAAAAAAACTAAAATTGTTGTTCTTTGTTTTGATCCAAATTTGAACACAAAATGTATATATGAAAACAAATTGTGTTGATATATTTTATAGATTTTTACAGTATAAAATATTTATTAGAAACCTTGCTATAAAAATTAAACAACTGATAATTTTTGAACTACAAAATAATTTTCAAATGTACGTGATTTTGACGAATTTTGTCAAAATTTGAACTTCAAATGCTTGTATAAAAAATTGTTCTATGTATATTTGATATTGTTAAACTAATATTACAACTGATGAGGAATGTTGCATTAAATTTTTAAGTTTTTTGACCAATCAAAAAATTATTTATCGACAATAATTTAAAAAAACCGAAAATTTCTCATGCTAAGTAACTCAAAAAGAGTCAAAATATTTTGATATGTTATTATGTATGGAAAATTGTCATATAAATATTTGATGAATATTTAAATTATCTACGGTTGTCGGTCATTGAGTTACATCACCAAAAAAACTAAATCTATTTTGTATGAAAATCCCTGTTTTTCCTTATTTTTTTTTTTTGGTTTTTCCCAATGTTTTTGAAAATTATTATAATCCGTTTCACAACACTAGATATTCGATTGCAGCGCGAACCGTGGCTAATTCTTGTCAGGGTTTTGAAAAATGTACATATAAAAGAGCGCTAAATTTAAAAAAAATATTATGATACCTTTTAGGTATATTTTACATTTTAGTAACCAATGTATACTTAAACACAGATGTTATTGAAGTATTTCGCTCGTAGATACGTCATGCTGTGTTATACAAAAACCAGAGGGGGCAGCTGTAGCTGTCGGGTACATCGGTGACCCGTTGCGCATTGTTATAGTCAAGAAGATAATTTCATCAAAGAATGATTAAGGGACAAAATTTTGACACCAATTATACTGACAATCAATCATGATAATAGTAGTGATAGTGAAAGCGACAATGAAGAATTTTAATTTTTTTTTAATTAAAATAACTATAATTATTATAGAGTTTTAATTATAATGTAGATTTATTAAGTAAAATAAATACTTATATGTACACTGACCATGTTTTACCTACTTGATAAATTATATTTTAATGAACTGTAAAAAAAAATTGTTTCGTTATTACTTTAAATGATTAAAGAAATAAATAAGATTTTAAAATTGCCGCGATTTATTCAAATTTGGGAAACAATGGAATGTCAAACTTAGTTCACGGGTCACGCTGATTGCAGCGTGATAAATATCTAGTGTTGTGAAACGGACTATAGGAATTTTTTACTTTTGACTCCCCAAAGTACCAACTAAATTCATTTTTCTACTAGAAAAGATGCAAAAAAATCGAAGCATTTTTACTACCCCAAAAAGGTGATGGCAAACAAAAAAAAAACACATCATTGTAAAATCAATACATTTCTTGCTCCGCACGAAATATGAAATATTCTGTATTAATTTCAACATAATTTTTCTTTTTTTTTTATTTATCAAGTATTTATAAAACAGCGTTTATTATGTATTAATTAATATAAATATTATTTTTTTCAGTGAAGTTTTAAATGTGACAAAAAATCATACAAATTTACTAAACATCACATTTTGTCCCGATTTGGACTGCCTATTTGACGTATATTTTGATGGCTTACAAGTTGATCTATCCGATAAACCGTGGAAATTATTGACAACAAGTAGATCACGACATATGGTATCCGAACGTTTTGGTGTTCCTGATATAGCAATGGGATTCGGACAAAAATTCGTAATTGTGTCTTTCAGGCGACCGGTGAAACGAATTAAAACATTTGACAACTTTACACAACTAGCAGAACTAAAATCAACAATATCCGACAAATTTAAATGTATGTCCATTGGAATAGAATCCATGGTAACGGATTTTATTACAGAGTATGGATCACATTATATTGATGAATACACATTAGGAGATATTGTTTTCCAGGTATAGTCAGGAATAAGTTAATTACGCCCTTAATAATTTAAAACTAACAGGTGCCTTCATTAATACAAAAAACGTATATTTTAAGCGCCTTGTAATCTATAAAAGTTTTAGACAAATGATTACATTTTTTAGAAAGAAGCAAATCTGACTGTAAAATGAATGGTTTCCTTATTGTTCGCACTTTGCATAATCCAAAATAATATTTATTATATTTAAAATTTGTTAATGATAAATGTTGCTTTTCTTAGATGCTTATACATCATATTATTATTATTCATATCCATTTTCTGTGCGAATATATGCATAATAAAGCTTATCATCTGATTTCATGAATTAGAATGAACTTATTCAGTAATTCTTAATGCATTAACATTACCATTAAACACATAATAACATTGAACGCATAAATAGATTCGCGCCCGCCAGTGTTATTGTGTTCTAAGCGATACATGTATATTACATATAAATATAATAAAAAATATAGCAAAACATATGATAATTGTATTATTATTGTCGTTATCGATTATATATTTATATAATTTATAGGAATACAACGTGGCTAAAGCAATTAACCTAAATTAGCAATTTAATAAAAAAAAAAGTTTACAATGTACATAAACAAAGAGTTTATATCGAATAAAATAATCGTCCATTATTACGATAATGAAAAAAATCGTTTTTGTTTTTACCCTCGATATCACTGTAGAACAATATCATTTATATGCATTATAGGTATTTCATGAGCATTATATTTAAAAGTACTAAAATTCTCTTACAGACCATTGACCACACTGTACCTATTTTATAATAATAAAGAAAAAAACAAAATTTAATTTACATGTTTTTTATATTATATAATATTATATACACCTACTTTAGACACCGACAGTAGGCTACTGTTATTCGGTTTTTATGAGTAACATAATTTAATGAGATCAAAATTACAAAAATTGTATTGTTTTAAAGACAATATTTTGAATAATAATGTTGTAGTTAAGTTAAATTTTGAAAAAACATAATTAAAGACCTTTTAATAGAATGCTTGCTAAATATTGTATCAGTACAAATTTTTCGATTTTAATCATACCTCACAAAAATTATAAAATATCTAATAATAGATTAAATATACTAGGAGTATCTGCGGACAAAAGTGGGGCGGACCGATGGGTAGCAAGTCAATCAAATTGTCATATATTTAGCGAACGAAATATTTATAAATTGTACACTAATTGATATTTATTATATCAGTTACTGTTCCAAATGATCCATTAGCGAGTTCTTAGAAAACCCAATTATTTTATAATACTCATAACTATTTATATTTATCTTATTTTACTCACTACATTGTTGTTAAAATGACTGCCAAGGTCGTGCGCACTTCGTTGCACGGAGATACTCCATTGGACGTGAGAGTATAAAATAAACACATACACACACAGGCACATGCTTAGAAAATCCCCAATACATGCTCATAAAATGAGTGAATAAGTAATTAATCACAATTAATTGATGACAGCATTTAGAAATTCCAAACTTAAGATAATCATGAATATACATTTTAAGTTTCATGACAATTGATCCAGTAGTTAAGGAGGAGATAACAATAATAAATTGCAGGAACTGGAGGATAGAAGGGCTACGTTTCGCTCCGCCTAAATATAATACGCAGGCTATCTCAAAATTAACTTTAAAAAAGGAGCAACATATATTTTTTAAAAAAAACTTAGAAAATAACAAATTAAACTAAAAAAAAGTTTTATCAACAATTTTTTTTAAACTTTATTTTAAAACAAACAATCTGTAATTTAATTATTACAATAATCATGTATGCGGATGTAATATTTAAACATGAGACACGTGAGAAAAAGTAACCACCCAATGGTGACACTTTACATGTGAATTTGGTGAATTTTCATTAAAATTTAATTATATATTTAAGTCACGATACCATTTTCTCTTTAGCTTGCAAGGAGAATTTCCATGAATGGTTTCGGATTTTAGTGTTCATATTAAAAAAAAACTGAACGGTTTGTTAGTCGATAGCGGAAACGTTTGAATAGTATACTTTTGCGGGTTCTTCTACTGTGTTTAAATTTTTAAAACGGTATGAAGGGTGTGATTTGAGATATAAAATATAATCATACAATGAGTTATGGTTTAAAAAGTTTAATTTTTCGGCCCCCACTCTTATAATTGGATGCCGTAGCGTAGGTCATAATAGGCAATAGGCATCAAAAGTTTTATAAAGGAGTCGTTTGTTTTTATGCTGAGTTTAGAATGTTTACTGAGTAAGTTACAAAGAGATTTCCTCCTTGAGTTGAGAAGTATTCATTTACTTTTTATATGATCTGTCCAGGTTAGACGTTGGTTTAGAATTAAGCCTAAGTAACAAAAGTTTGTGGATTTTGGAATATTATGACTAATTAAGGTGACAGGTGGTACTATTCCTCGCTTTGAGGTGAAGGAAAGTCAAATGTGAAGATTTCTCACGATTCATTTTTATTTTCCATTTAGTGTACCAGGATGACATATGGTCCAGCTGTTATTAGATTTTTATGTGAGGGATAAATTATTTTGTCATCAGAAAAATCCGCAATGGAAGTGTGAGAGATCGTTGATGGGTCCGCTGATTTGGATTGATTAAAATAGGAGAGGATATGACACTTTAGGGGACTTTTGTTGCTATTGGGGCTAAATACGAGATTTCAGACCCTACTTTTGTTGTGAAATAACGGTCTTCAAGATATGATTTAAAGAATAAATAGTAAAGGGGAGAAAGATTTTTTTTAGTTTACATTTAGTATACATCATTGTTTTAGGTACTCTGTTCATCAGGTCCTCATACAATGCAAAATATTGTGATACGATTAACGATTTTATATTTGGGAAAGGTCGATAATCACTGTGCCTATGAGATTGAAGGGCCCCAATTAAACTCATCTTCAATTACGGTTTTTGTGCGTGTATTGTTACTATTGTTGTGGGTATACGCCTCTTAAGTATTCCTCACCTTTTATTTTCTATTAATCTTCTTAGGTTACGAAATGAATCACAATAAATGTACCATTTTCCAAAGATGACATTTCTAATCGAATCACAGCACTTTGCAAACAATGAGGACCTTATGAACGGAATAAACCAATGGCTTGGTACACTGCTGCAGTGCCATTCTTAAGTTAGGGTATAGAAAATCTCGTACCACAAGTCCATGTTACTAAAAGTGCATAGAAATTAGAATTAAACGTGGATTATGTAGAAAAGTAATTGAAATATTGATAAAATTTTCTATGGTATAATTTATTTATATTTTTTAGTATATTAGTATATTCTGTACTCCGGAAGTTAATTTTGAGATAGCTCTTATTATATGTATACTAGCCGTAGCGTACGGAATGATCCAACTAACGTAGACACTAATTATTTTAAAAAACACTAACATTATACGTAATATTTCAAAAATATATTTAAAATTTTTTTTTTTATGAAGGACACCATCATACATTTCTAATTTTATATTCTAAAGCAGAATATTATTCGGAATATCATTAAAAATCGAATTTTAAACAAATAGTTTATAACTTCTAACTTATGAGTATGTAAAGTATAGATGAGTGGATATAAATATTTTTCGGGGTACCCCCAGGGCTGGGCAGACAGTATCTTAGATACTAGCATTTAAGATACTATCTTAGATACAATTGTATCTTGTATCTTGTATCGAGATACATAATTTGAATGTATCTTGTGTCGGGTATTTAAATACTTTATTGACTTGTATCTAGTATCTTTTTATGTTTAAGATACTAGATACCTATATTCAAAAAATATGTTTCATATTTCATTTATATAACAATTTTCCTAATTGCCCAATTAGTAATAATATGTTAGATAATATTATTATAATATAATATTATAGATAATCATATAGATTATAATCGTGTAGATAATAATAGTATTCTATAATATATTATAGATAATATTAGTATTATTATTTTAAGCGTATCTAATGTTATTTAAAATTATATTGTTAATGATCATTGCATTCTACATTATTATACATTTATAACCTATAATATAATATAAATTATATATGGTAAAATTATATCCAAGGTAAATTAAGAAATTAATAAAAATAAATAAATATATTAAGTATCTTAATCTCAGATACATGTATCTTGTATCTAGTATCTTTAAAAATATTATAGTACCTTGTATCTTGTATTTAGATACTAGTCATAAATGTATCTTGTATTTAGATACATTTTTTGAGGTATCTTGCCCAGCCCTGGGTACCCCTATTCGCCTGTACCATTTTACTCCGCTCATCTAAACTTTAAATTAGTACTTATAACTCATAAATTACTCGTTTATAACTCAATTATTATAAATCGAAGTACTCCAAAAAATATTCTCCTTTGGAATAAGGAATTAAAAATGCTTGTCATCATTAAGTCAATTTTGAAAAATGATTTTTATAATTTAAAATTATTTAAAAAATATTTTCTAAAAATTTAAAAATTTTTGAAATAATGAGTGTGGAGTATATTAAGTTAAATGCATCACTCGGTATAATATAATAATAAGTACGTGACTATATGGTGTCATCTGTTTCGTGTAGGTGTTGGTGTATCTTCCGGTGTTCTACAACAAGTTCTATAAGTGCGTACTCAACAACTGTTCGGAATCGGACACGGCGTTGTTGCTGTCGCCGCAGTATACCGAATACCAGGGACAGGTGCTGAGCGTTGGATCCGACGCGGTGGAGAAATGGGTCGACTCCAACCTGCAGATTGAATCCAAGCTGGGCCATACGTACGTCAGCCTTTACGCGCTCAAGAACCGACCGGAGCTGTGCAACGAGATCGTCGCGCTCATGGACGAGCAGTCTGTGGTCGGGCTACATCTCAAGGTCGTGTCCACGTTCCTCACTGAACCAGTCAAGCGGAAATGGTTCACCGAGGTACTGGATAATCATGTAAAACTCCGTGAAGTCAACCTCTGAACCTCACGGCAATGATGAGGAATACTCCATTTGTATTATTTATTATATATTTATTAATTGTTCTAAAATTTGTGTTTTTATTAAATATAAACTATTTTAAATCTTATATTTATTTCTATATCTAGTCGAATAGAATTTTTAAAAGAAAAGTAGAAAATACAATTAAATAAAAAAATAAATATTTATAAATATACATTATATTTTCTACTTAATCCTTAAACGTTCTATGCAGTTTCCTAGATTTCTTACGAAACTGTAATAAAACATGACAGGAATATAACATTTTAAACTATTTACTAGAACCAAAAAAAAAAAAAAAATAAAACATAACAAGAACAATTTTTAGTAATGTCTAAAGGATGTTCCAAAGTATCATAAATTAAATATAATTCGACTTGTATAGATTTATAATAATCATTTTTTGCCATTCTCCAACAAACTGAAACAATAATTATTAAATTATTTAAATACTATACGACGTTCAAAGATATAAATTATTCGATTCGTTCATAATTTAGAATTTACAAATAAAGACACATATATTTTTTTTTAATTTTTATTAGAAATAAACAATCTATACAAGTAAGTACAATAAGCTTATGTGCTAAAAGCAGACAGGACATGATAAATTGATTAAGAAACCGCCCACTGGCAACACTGAGTTATTATTAATTAATATATATGTTTTTTTATTTATTTTTTTTTTTTTAATTATTGATGGTTGGATTGAGTGTAATATATATTGTATTTTTTAACATAATTGTAGGAGGTCACGACACCATTTCCTTTTTAGCCTGCGCCTTGAATTTCCTGGGAGAGTTAGAGAAGAGAGGTTTTTAATTAGAGGATTTTGGTGGGATAAAAGTCGGATGCGGAAGCGCGAGTAAAAGAATTGAGCTTCTTCATTGATAGTTTTCATGTGAAAATCGTTATGTAATGTTAGGTTTGAGACGTACGGTGGTGCATTGGAGAGTCGTCGGAGAGCTAGATTTTGGAATGCTTGGATTTTATTGGTGTTGGATTTTTTTGCTGAACCCCATAGCTGTATTCCATAAGTCCAGATAGGTTTCAGAAGTGATTTGTATATTAGAAG
>JACXSJ010003040.1:0-31196 GCA_014851325.1 Pentalonia nigronervosa
TGCATGTGTACCTACTTGCCTATCCACCTACACGATTTTCGTATTTTATTTGCAATTGACGTTCGAGCACCCTTTCAACGCGTGTCATTGCATCGTATAAAAACGTATGTGATTATATTATTAGCATAATATAATTTCGTTGCAATACCCACTGCCCCCGAAGTCAAATACTTGAGACGAGACTCGATAACACCGTCATGTTTTATGGAATACATCATACATCCTATATTATATTGTGTACAAAATAATGTTAACAATATCTGAATTCAATGATAAAGGTTATTATTAATATAGTAAGGTAATACATAAGACTTGCGACTCTATATTTGTTTTTTTTTTTTATAAAATGTCTTTTCACGCGGTTACACCGATAGAAATCCGTTACATTCGTTATAGAATGCAAATACTGCAGTCTGTAAATAAGTCAACATTGAAGACATTTAGTTTAGCATATTTCCCAAAATTATATACAGTTTTACTATTTTTTTTAAAATTTTAAGTTCGTATCCAAATATTAGCCGGCGTGTAAACATATCCGGTGTATAACAACGACGATTATAGATAATTATTATCTCTTTACTGATATTATTGAATGTACAGTATTAAATACAAACAAAATATAAACGTTGTGGGAACAACAGCTATAGGGTCAAACCCAAGTGACGTGTCGTCCCGTACAACAATCGTCGGCCGCAGCCGGTGCACATTATGCCGTCATATATGACAGTGACGAGACGAGTGGCGCTAGAGTCGCTTCCGTCACAAACACACACACACACACATAAGTAGTATATATTATGTATTATTTGTCGAGAATAACATTATATTATATATATTATATATATAAACGTAAATATAAGGTAATGTATAAAAATATAAATAGCATGCATTGTTGTACAAACGCGTATTGTATAGTACTACAGCTACACGTTAGATTATATTATACTATATATATATATTATATGTATGGTGCGACGGTGCCGACGTGTCTGTCTGTGTCCATCTGTCCGCCGCCGCAGCCGCTGCCCGATCGATACGCAGACTATGGTTACCGTGTTAATTCCCACCTTCGAAGGGTGAAAAAAAGGAGAAAAATAAAAATAAAAGTCTATATACAAAACGCACATGCGAAGCATCCCCCCCTCTAGCGCTATCTCACTTCTTCTTGCCCGTTATAATATCCATATCTCTTTCTCACTCATCTCTTCTCCACCATCCTCCCTGGGACATCTCCATCTCACGACCCTTTTTCTTGTACATTCGACGGCCGTATCTATGCAGAGTCCGTTTATTCGGAATAATATCACACGTGTTGTTTGGCGTATGTGATTTTTCTGCGGGATTTTCGTACATTTACGTTATTCTGACGAGACAGACATTTTGTCAGGTGAAATTTTTTTCCGACACTTCACACACGATCGCAGCTATATAGCTCTCCGTTTTTATACTTCCGCATTAATATAATTATTGTTGTCGATTTATATGGATAAACAGACCGACGTTCATTAATCCAACAATAGCCGTCCGGCACCCACAAACCACCCGCAGCCGATAATTGGCGTGCGTAATTTATATACTATTATGTGATTGTAAGACAATACAATATCATTTATATGTATACGCTGGTCAGGTTTTTCGAGGGGGGGGGGGGTCAACAATTGCCCGGGAGCGGAAAAATGTTCTCAGATAAAATGAACAAACAGTTCAATTTTTCTCTGCAAGGAGAACATTTAATTTTCAAATCTTAGATATAAAAATACAATATTCTATAAAATTTTAATAAAATAATTTGCAAATTTTTAATAACCACCGCTGCACTAGTATTCAAGAAAAATTATAGAAAATGGGCTCCGTGAACTTTAAGGCTCGACATTTTAAAATACGACCTTGCGTATACACTTAACACAATACATTGCACTGTGACGAATATTATTCCAAAAATTATGGATTGTCTGACTCGATACGACTCTTCTGTCGTTTCTGATTTGAACATTTTAATTTTGATTCTAATTTGATTTGTAAAGTGTGATATCAAAACAAAACATTACGCTGCCGTAAAAATTCGTAAGAAATTAACTGCAGTCAGCGACACAATGTGTATACTGTACACACACGTCTAGCTACTTAAGGTGTAAAAGAATTTTCATCTTTAAGTTTTTGTTATGACTTTAATATTATATAATAATATATCGTGGTAGGTACATTTAACGCCGTCGTTCGTTCCCGCGACAATGTTTTATATTTTTCTCGAACACTGAGAAACGACACTACGAACAGTTTTAAAAACGTCATAATACATTAATAACTATATTGATTTAAATTCGTTATGGGATAGTGTAGCGGGTTACGTCAAATTACGTATATATAATATATCCGTCAGTGACGCTTAAGCTCGAGAGTTTGAACAGTTATTATAGTACCTACTCGACATTACTGCGTGAATGATGTGTATACCTACTATATAATATAATATTTTCTAATAATTTAGGAATATTTTAATAATGCTTGTTACCGATCGACCGACCGTTCTCATCGTAAACCTCAAAACGACTTGTCACAATGAATACATAATAATATTATTATTGCGCTAGGAATATATTATTTAATACTAAAAACACCGATAAATTTATACGAGAACATTGTCAATAAATGATCGTTTGCGCCCAACAACCCCAAATAAGATATAGGTACAATTTTGTGGCTACATGTCGCACGGTTGACGACGATGATGTGGCGCGTTAAACGATGTCGACGCGTCGTACGATCGCGATCAATTAAGCACTTAAAAAAAGGTCAGCCAGATCCATCACAATCTAAATATCTACGAATCATTTCTCACCGTCTATATTGCACCAGTGATTATGATGGTTCGAGGACGTAAAGACGTATATATTGTTATATTTATAAGTGCATATCGTATCGTTTTCACACAACATAGCCCGGGTGCAATAATAATATAGCGGCCGCCACTGTCATTCAAAACGACGAAGTCTGGAGAGTACAATATATCAACTTTTTCAATATACAATGAAACCTTCCAATAGTGGACACCTCCCAATAGCAGAGATTTTTTTTTTGGGAATGGGGACATTTTCACTACTTTTAAATAGGAAAACCTCTGAATTCATAAACTAGAGTAATCGCGTTTTTCTGTCACCGTTTTGTCGTTATTTTTCAATAAATATTAAAATAGGTGTCCTTTATTCGGATGTTTTCCTATTTAAAAGTAGTAAAAATACTCCCGTTCCCAAAAAATCGTCCGCTATTGGGAGGTGTTTATTAAGGACACCTGTTTTAATATTTATTGAAAAATAATAGCAAAACGATGACAGAAAAACGCGATTTTACTAGAATATGACACTGTTTATATTCGTTATGGAATGATAAGATATGATTACGACGTATAGCGACCATTATGACGAAAATATCAATGTCTTGACTGCCAATGTTTCTTGGATTTTGTTAGTTAGTGCCGTTTTTCAACGTGATGAGTTAGAACGTAAGTGGTTGTCGCTTCGCGAAAAAGTTGAAATTTTAAACTTCCGTCAAAATAACTAAAACTTAGGAGTTATCCATTTTTTAAATGTATATCATTGTTAATACATATTTTTTTTTTTGTTAAATATTTACATAAATACATTACAATACATACTAAAATTTGTATACGAATGTATCATTAAAACATTTAAATTATTATATCATTAATAAAATATTTTATATAACATTAAAAACATTATGTAAATTCTTTATGAATTTAGAAAATAGTAGACGACATTTTGGTGACCAAGAGTGTCCACTATTCGGAGATTTCACTCTATTATTATATTATTGTATTCTCATATTATTATTTTATACCGACAGCTATCGCAAGAGGCGATCAGTGGTGATCGAAAAAATACGCATAAACGAGTCGTTTTATTATCCACTGACGACAGCGATGGTGTTTTCGAATTAGTATTCGAATATTATAATTAACACGCCACAATCAAGCAAACGGCCAATATAATATTATTGGATGGAGTAAATTATTATTGTCACGGTGATAGTAATAATAATAATATTCATATGAAATTACCGCGATGAAACGTTGTGGTCAGTATAACGTTTATACGTTGTAATAATATAGTGCGGCGAGTTATCGTCGATCTGGCACATGGACTTAACGGTTTGAAAGCGATATTCGGCTGGTGTGACACTGCTTCGATTTAACGTCGGCTGTCAACGGCTGCAAATCGCATCGCGCGCGCGCGTGTGTGTGTATGATATAGGCGTACACACAAGGCGTATCTTCCACCGCTGCCTCGTATAATATAATGTAGGACATTGGAGGTGGCGGTTGATAATAGTAGTAGATAATAATATGATAATATGAAATGACAATGCAAATAATTGTTCGAAACAATGCGTGCGTGTATAACTATACCAGGCAAGCACATAATAATATAAGTATAATAAATAATAACGATAATAGAGTTCACGATGATTAGTAGCGAGCGGCAAACTATAATATACTATTACGAAATCACGTATCATATTGTTATTTTCAACGTTCAACTGCTATAATAATGATTGTATTGTGCTGTTCTACGTTTAATTTATATTTTTTATAATTAATAATTACCATAAGAGTCCGATGCTGGAACTTCGTTGGAGTCGTCGTATCGGTGTGGCATGGCGCAATTGAATTGTTTTTAAACTGCTACCACAGTGATAGTGGTGGCGTATTTGAGGGGGAACGAAAGGGGCAAATGTCCCCTATGACTTGAATAATAATTGGTTTCTATATATGTGTAATAGGTACTGTGATGTTAAGTTGAATGTTTAGCATTATTTATACTAGAAAAGTGCCATTAGACACAAAAATAAAAACACTTTATGGTAAAATAAATAGTTTAGAATATATGCTTGTGTATAATACCCCTCCTCCCCCCCACCACCCATCACCGCATAAAACTAAGTCAAATACTCAACTGAGTGATAGTCTTGAAATAATTATTGTAATAGGTTCGTGAAGTGCACGGACAAAACGTGTTATATTTATGTCTGATTTGATATTCGATTGATTTTGGAGTGGTTGTAATACTTTGGTCCAAACTTGGTCAGAGGTCAGAAGATCTCGCATGCAGTACAAAAAAGAGTTTATAATACTATTATTACTATATGGTATATTGTATGCAATTCGTTGTATTGTAATGAGTGTTAATTTATTTTACACCAACGCGTAAACACCAAGTAAACTTAAACTTTTCTTTTGATTGGTTAAAACTTTGTATACTTTGCAGTTCGCATACAAATTATAGTAAAAATTGATTTGAGTTGTCATAATTATTAAAATACCCATTATATTTGATGACAGTTATTTTAATGTTATATTTTTGTGAAAATTAATGTACAACTCAAAACATTTGAAGGAAAATAGAATAAAAAATATACTTTTTATGTCAAGGTCTGAAAGACTGCTGATTAATTCTATGGTTCGTTGTTGTCGAGTTAGTTTTTTCCCCATTTTTCAGTAAGTGTTTTTTGAATGCAACACCCTTCTGTTGAGCCTAAAGCTTACAACCCTCCTCGCATAAGCTATACAAATTGAGGTCTTGCAGTATATAATTTTCATATTCATCAACGTCTTCACTGTATATAACAATTAAAACGATAATTCCCGACTTGTCAATAAATAATTCTTATGGTTTAGAATTGTTTTTGATCACTATATATTGAAAGCTTTGTCAATAATAACCGTTTTGTAACAGTAGTGAGATAGTGTTATATCGTTACGTGTTTTCCGCATAATACATTTTTGGTGGAACTGGTATACAGCAGTTTCTCAACCAAAATAATTGGTACTTGTCAAAAAAATAGAAGTGTACGTTCAAAAAGTGCTGTTGTCTCTGTTTCTAAACTATTGGATTTTCATTTATTTTGAAAAACAGTAGTTTTTTAAAATGTATTGTGATTTTTAAAGTTAAATTCATTACTATTTATTTTGTACAATTTTGTAAGAGTATTTAAAAAATACGCAAAAAAAAAAAATAATGTATAAGCACGAGGTTAACTTATTCTTGAAGTTATTCCATTATATTCAAATTTAGATCTGAGTGTGGGCACCAGTGTGTCAATCAACTTACTTTGGCATAAACCAGTAATATAATTTAGATTTTAAATGCAATGGCAGATGATTTTTCTCTTCGGAAAACGACATAAAATTCTTGATACTCATATCTAAATTTTTTGAATCTATATGTTTTTTCATATAACATTTTTTTCGATTTTAATTGAATAATAGTACTAATACAAACAAACTATTATAATATGCATTTCAATTTAAAAATGTGACACCTATTAATATACATTTTTAATTAAATCGATAGTCATTTACAAATTGTACACAACTCGTTTGCTGTTTTCATTACATGGAATTGTTTCAAATTATTTGCGCAGTGGTTATGATGAGATTTAAAATGCTAATAATTTAATTTGGAAAAATTTCTATTTACTGAAGTTTGCGTTAATATATTCATAATAATTCAATATTATAATAAAGATGATACTATATTAATATCGACATTTCTTGTTCAGTGCTTCGATGTTGTTTTTTTTTTTAGATAATAAACAATTATTTTTCATGGAAATTATTATTGAGTATTACATTTTGTCGGTCGTCATCGTAATGAACATTTGACGTTAATCAGACATACTAAAATAATATTTGCAAGTATGTATATTATGTACATAATATTTTATAAGCATAAAATGTTACATACTTTTTTTACGAAACAAAATCGTATAATTTAGGTTAAAAACCACTGTCATGACAGGTCAGGCCGTGACCCTGTAAATACATAATATTATAACCGTATTATATACGATTTGCTTTATGCACTCTATTGATTGGATTCGTCCATAAAATATATTTTTTGAGAGCCTAGCATGATGCTATTAATTATAGTTATTCTATAAATTTAACCTATGTCTAATAAGTTCACCGGTGATGTTTGTTCGACATATGCAGATATAAGTAACAGAAACGCCGTCGCAAAAAATAATTATTCTATTCACTAATTTCATCATTTAATTGTTTTTCATTTGACACCGTAAGCAATAACATGAGAATTATTTGCCGAACGAGGTGGCTATAAGATTTTTTTAATTAAAGTTTTGTACACGCTATTCGTGAGACTTTTACACTGTTCAGAGCGAAATCGTATATATATATATATATATATATATATATATATATATATATTGCCGTGGCTTTCTCTAATGTATATTTGTATTTATATATACTATATACTCAGTAAATTCACTCGTTATATAAACCGCTAATTATGTGAAACACGCTAACTAAATTACATGCTCGGTGTATACTTAAGTGCCTGGCGCATATATATATATATATTAGGTTAGGTGACGTAAATATATCCATCTCATCGGAATCCATTTATCCCCGACCCTCCCGGTCGGTCGAATCATATAGTTTGCAAATTGTTTCGATTGTTGTGATAAATTCTTAGTTTCGTTTAGTGGGTTCTTTTTTTTGTCCTTAATACTAAAGACTGGGATATATTATGTCATGCGTGTACAGAAAATATACAGAATGATTCAAAATTTATGTTACAGCCACTTTGTTGATTCAAAATAGAAAAAAATGTATAATACGAAAGCTTTTTTATTTAGAAACATTTAAAATGATTTTTAGATTTTATAATATTTTACAACATTTTAGGGGAGTATTCGATATTTAACTTTAGAGGTTTATAAAAACTTTAAGTATATCTCAAGTACAGAGTCTTGCATTAATTAATGCTGTTCAAGCACTAAAATGTATAAAAAAATGTCTTCATATTATGTTTGCAAAAAAAGTAAAGGTTCCCATTTGAGTTTTTAAAGTTGACCTCCTAAACCCACTAAATATATAGTATAAGTTGTTTCAAAATCAAAAAATTTTCATATTGTACATTGTTCTGTATTCTGAATATTTATTTGATAAAATGGCTGTTAATGAATTTTGAATCACTCTGTATATATTATACAAAATGATTCACTAAGCATGATCGAACCAGTTTTTCTTAAATAATTTTAAATATAACCAAAAATCATATTTTTAAATTTTTAAGGTCTTTTAAATTGCTTAAAAAGAGTTTTGTGGATATATAAATGTTTATTTTTCAAATGAGAACCCCTTTTTTTATTATGTACATTATTTAGTGGATAATTTTTTGAAAATATTAAAGAAGTATAAAATCAAAAGTCAAACAATAATTTTTAAGTTATTTAACTTTGTATACTAAGCATAATAGGAAATTAAAATGGATTGGAAAATATGGTGACTTCGGCAATTATCAACATTTATAATATTTATAAAAATGATTTATTAAACCATGTATTATAATTCATAGTATATACATTTCATTAATTGAGAATTAATCCACCATATAATTTTTAGTAAAAAAAAAAAACTGTGCGCGTTCATTTGAAAAACAGAAGTTTGTATCGCAACAGGACTCGCCTTAAGTAGTACAAAAAAATTCGAAAATTTGAAAACGGGGTCTTTAAGTTTATTTAAGAATGTCAAAAATCAGAATTTGAATAAATTCATTGAAAATAGAGAAACATTGGGATGAACATGTTTGACGAATTACCCTGTATATATATATATATATATATATATATATATATATATATATATATATGTTATATGTATGTATAATATACACACACAGTACTATTATAATATTTTATTGAGCTCCATCTCGGCTGTATAATTTATAAGATTACAAGTCGGTCGAAATTGCTATTGAGATCAGATCGCCTTATACGCGGTGGCCATCTATCGTATACATATTATTATGTATAAAAACGCGCATGACAATATCTCGCCATTCGGATTCGTATAAAATGTAAGTATGTCGATCAAATCCACGAAGACATTTACTTTTTGTGCATACGGATGGACGGACAAAAAAAAAATAGGGCAATAAAAATGTGCAATATTTTCAGTTATATAAGTATAATAGGTACTTATATATATTATTTTGACGTGCATGTGAAGTACACGCGGACAAACAAGCACACATTTTTTTAAATGAGATAATATCATTTAGATGAACTTAAAATCATAATATTAAGTGTCAGAAAGGCGGTGGTCATTTTAAACTGGCGTGCGACGACTTGAAAAAGTACAATTTCTTTTTTTTATCCTGTACCAACCGACTGAATATCAAATCAACAAATCAACACACTCAACGATTGGCAACTCAAAATACAACAATATTAATAGTTTGTAAACAAATCCACGGATTAAAATATATATTATTATGGACTATGATGAATGTGGTGGTTTAAATAGATGTTTAAATGTATTAGATTTTAAGCGGAGTAATGAATGTATTGATTTTACAATATTGCGTATTTTTTTTTGTGTCTGTCTGTCATCACATTTTAAGGCAATAAAAGTGCTCCTATATTCTTCATCAGCATCTTTTCTAATAAGGATGTGAATGTAGTTAGTATTTTGGTGAGTCTATAGTACAAAATTTTTAATAGTTTTTAAATGCGCTGGGATAAAACAAAAAAAAAATATTAGGAAAAACAATTATTTTCTCACAAAGCATTTTTTTTAAAAAAATATATTTTTATTTTTAATGTAATACAAGAAATAATGACTGTAAATACATCACATTTCACCGAATGTTTATATAAGCATTTTCTATACAAAAAAAAAAAATTTTAATATTTTAACAATTTTTGAGCTAATTGTAGACCTAAGAAATTTCGTTGGGTCAAATTTCTTAAAAATTAAATACAAGATTTCTCATAAATTTTTAAAATAGCAGATTAAAAATAATAAAAATACATAGGCACAATTTTTTTTTTTAAAGTATTTATAGTTTAAATTTTGACCGAAATTTATTATCGAACATTTGCAAATTGTTTTGTAGTTAACGATTTATAAAATTTTCAATTTTTATAACTAAGTATTGAAAATTCAAAACCAGGTTTTTTATAAGTTATTCTAAATACAGTTTTAAAAGTATTTAAGATACAAATGCACACTTTTTTTATAAGCATTTCAAGTTCAAATTTGGAGCAAATTCATCGAAATCTCGAATGTTTGCAAATAATTTAGTATTTAAAAATGTATAAAATGTTTATTTTTTATAGCTAAAGATTGAAAATTTAAAACAAGATTTTTTGTAAGTATTTAATAGTGTAACCAAAAAATCAAAAAAATTAATTGTTTATAGACATTTTAATTTCAAATTTGGACAAAATTAGATATTTAAATGAAGAATGGCAATTTTAGTTATTTCGTTGTTATTTAAAAAAAAAAAAATTGTAGGTGCTTGAAACTTTTAAAGTATATTATGATTTGTTGTACACTCAATAACATTTTAAATGCAATGTTTTCTGTAAAAATTAATTCAACCTACTGTATTATTAACTGGAAAATGAATTATTTTAATAGTAATAATATCTTAAAATACACTTAATTATGTAAGCTGACAGACCGTTTTCGCTCAGAATCGTTTTTCATATGAGTTATATCATTAAATTCAAATTTAACACATCCATGAGAGTGATCCACTCGACATATACTGTACATCACACTTGTCGACCTTTTTTTAATTTGATAATATTAAGCTCTTAGAAACTATATCGTAAAATTTTCCGGCCTGTGTTTCAGATTTAATTTCTGAAACTGACGTCTAAATGACTTTTCTTATTGAGAAAATACGATGGAATTTTCCACATAACTTCCTTTCTATATTTTATTATAATCGTTTAAAATCTCATAAACTTTCTTTATCACATCGTATTTAAACTTAACCTAAAATATTTACTTAGAAATCATTAAAAGGAATCGAAATGAAATGGTCCAACAATATAGTAGGATAATAAAATAAATCATTTTGACTGACTATATAAATCGAGTGCTGTTAGACCGAAATAATTTATGAATATATTAATATATTATTAAATCATGTTTTTGATTAAGACAGAGTCTAAAATATCGTACGTTTAAATTGCGGGCAGTCTAAGACATTTAGTATTTTTTTCTGTATTATAAATTATAATATAGATTCTCTGCATTCTACAATACTCTGTCAATTCTGTAGTACAATAAATTATTTAACAATAGATAACAGTGGGATTTAAATTATTTGAATAACCAAATATAATATATATTATAATGTAACATTCATATATTTAAACTACTAATGAAATATAAATGCACACTCATTAAGTATGTAAATTAATTGAATGATTAAATTGAAGTTTCTAGCTTTCTAGTATTTTATAGATACAAACAAGTTCAGTAATAGTAAAGTTTATAATTTTAACTTTAAATTTATTTATTAAATACTATTGGAGGATCGAAAATGTACTAATAATAATCCAAAACAACATTGTTTCTCTCATGTGGGATAAGTGGATTATATCAATCTAAATCTAGTTCCTTACATCCATACTCTGACCACTGTATTGATTTGATAATCTTTTAAGTAATTTATGGGTTTTTTTTCATCGGCTAATTAATTTATACGTCTAAACAATTACCGTAATAACATTTAAATAAATTATGCATTTATAATATTATTTTCAAAAATATTTAATGCATATATAAAATGTAATAACTGTATTCCGGAAGTTAAATTATTTATGCTTAACAATAACTAGATAAGTATCTGTCTTTATATAATACACTTCATTGGTTAGAAACAATTACCATTGTCTCTTGTGATCAATATTGAAAATCAATTGTTTTATTATATATTATTTCCATGTATTTCATATACTTACTTTTATTGTTGTTTAATAAAATTAGCTAATGGTTTTAATACGTTTTTATTTTGTTTTTGTTTTATTAGTAAAATAATGAAGTACGAGTATATACCTTACTAAAATATAATTTATTTTTATAAAAAATAAATCAAATTCAATGTATATGAGCATTAAATATATTGTTAAAAAATTAAATATGGCAATATGTCGTCAAATGGTCATAATAATAATATATAACTTATAATAATATTTCTAAACAAAGCAGTAAAGCTGCATGTTAGGACTAGATGGAAAAAATCATATTGAACAATATTGAAATCCATGTGGAGCAATAAATGCATAAAGAAAAATTATTAAATTACTATTTAATAATTCGATCATTATTTTATTTCATTAATAAACCTTATTATCAAATGGTATTGCTGCTAATACAATATAGATGCTCAATACACACACATTATATGTGAGTGTAATTAATTTCTAACAAGCATCGTAAAAGCGTATGCATTGTTGCTATTCCTATAAGGAAATAATACAGATGGCTGATGTGCATACTATAAAGAGATTGGCTGTCATTTTCGAAAAACGGTCGGTGGATTTGTCGGGATTGAAAAGATATGGAGGCTCATTCAATACATATGTACCCGAAATATCATTGCACTATATAAAACGTATTCGTATAATAATATGTACGCACTCACGAACGGAAACATAAAAAAGCGGTTCTCGAACGCTAGTTCCAGCCTATGACCGATACTAATACCTGCAGTGTTTTAAAATTCTGGCCACAAATCTCGATTTTTGACTAATTGTTTTCACGTTACCGTTTTCGAGTGCACAAAATGTACCTATTATATAATGTCGTGCAGTGGCAAAATATGTTCATCTCTGGTGCAAAGATACGTGCCACCTGTTTCCCGAAAATTTCGCGCCGAGTGACTGCGACAAGATGGAATTCACAAAGTCGTCTATATAATTATTCACATGTTCCTTATGGGATTCAACAGTTTCATATACCTCGACGACCGTTGTTTAGAAATTAGAATTCATGTTATTTAAACAATATAAGTAGGCAGAAAAAGATACCCAAACATAGATAAAGTAACAGTGTTATACTATATATAAATATACATAGTATCGTATAAATTAAGTATTGTCGTGCATTATAGTCGGTCTTTTTATAAGCCAGTAACACATTGTGTGCTTTTTAGTGTACCTTATGTAACATGTAATACGTAAGTATGAGCCAAACGTCGTTAGTGTCCTAACGAAAACAAAAATATCTTTGGTTATATGATTGTTACGCAAGTTTGTTTATTAGACAGGCATAAACCTACCCAAAAGTAATCATACTACAACGTGCCGCGTTTTTACTATAATTTAATAATTAATAAAAAAAAAAAAAATATGAATACATACTAGTTACCTACATCATATATGCATACAGCTTATTTATTATTTTTAACCAAATATAAAAAAAATATAATTAAAAAATCAGGATTATATGTTCGTGCAAAAACATGTAATCCAACTAATGGTTCTAAGTATTATAGTTGTTGTGGTCAAGAGTTTGATTTTAACGACGAAAACACCACGATATGTCCGAACGGGTCTCCAAAATTATTGATCGAAATAGGTTATATTTGTTTATATTTTATTTCAACCGATGACAACGGGTCCTTCCCAGTAATCGAGTACCTAGGTAAATTAATATATGATTTTCAATTCAATCATAAATAAATCAATTGAATTATTTTCCGTTCTGGTCATTTTTATAAATAAATAATTTTAATTTTATGGAGTTTTAGATTGGGTATAATAAAATGACTAAATATGTGTTTTGGGAGTTTGGGATTTGAAATGTTATGACGTGTACACAATGCAAATTTTTCAATTCCGACAAAATAATAAGATCGGTTAATTGTGTAAAAGGACTCCCCATGATTTGTATAATTATTAGAAATTATTCATGAAATATATTATTATTATTTTATTTTTATCATCAAATTGATCTTGTATAACTTATAATTGTTTTCCATAAATAATATTATTATATTATATAAATTTATCCAGAGTGCTTATACTATCTAATATCTGTTTACAAAGTGTAATAAGTAATCATTTACATATAATATTATTGCTTGCAGGTACCTACTCATAATATTATAATCTGGTATTACAAAAACAATTCATAGAAAATTTGAGTTTATCGATTGAAATCAAAATCGTTGAGTTACTGCATCAGACTATTGGGAAGTCACGAATTCAGATATTCATTCGGTCCAAATATTTAACGAAGCTTTATGTATACTGTACATTATACACGCATTTCGTACAAAGTGACTATTAAATCTCAATAAATAAACTCTCGTTTCGAGTACTACTCGTATTTCGATTTAATAAATTAAGACGAATAAAATTAAAAGTATAATTTAACCTTGCGTCCATGGTTGAGGGCCAGCGGCGGTGTACCGCTCGCGATCGTTTAAAATATTCCGATTTGAATGCGCGAATATTAATTAAAAGTTAGAAATTATCTACCATGTAAATTACAAAGTTTAAAAAAAAACACGAACCTACTGGGAAATTGTTTAATTATAACGTCGTTCAATATCGACGTATACCGTATTATTACCATATTATTATACAGTGTGTCTAGAAAGTTTGGAGATGTTCAATTACTGTAGCGAGATATGATCACATATTATATACCAAATATATTGTACAATGTTACGAAAAGAGTACACAGCGTTTAATGATAACGCTTGTTGCCATTACATTACATTTATCATTAATTAAATTGATGATTTTTTTCTAATCGTTATCATGATTTTATATATATAATTGATCTTGGCCACAAATTTGAGGCTACCAAACTTTCCAGACGCACTGTGTATATATATATAATAAATATCATATATATATATGATATTTATTATATTATAAAATATATAACTGGAACGAAAGACCGTGTAGTACTATTTGTATTATAGAAGTTGTGGTCTACAGAAATTGGCTACCGCCTGTCTATATATTATCGTACAGTAGAGGATAAATATACTCGTATAATACTGTAAAACCTCCTTATAACGAACTTCTTATAAGACGAAAATCTACTTACAACGGAAAATAACAACAGCCCCGTAAAACCTATAACCTGTATATATTAGTCTCCCTATAACGGAAAAATGAGTTGGTACGATTCCGTTATAATGAAGTTTTTCCGTATTATAAAATATCTATGGATACAGTGATGATGGCGGCTAAAGACTACATACGATATCGAGGTGTAGAGCACCCAGAAAACGTGGGCTTTCTGATTAAAAGTAACTATATAGTTCATATTTTATATCTATAATATTTGTTACGATTGGGGTTCTGCAAGTCTTATAGCGATTGCATCATATCTGTATTCAAAGTAGAAAAACTTAGCAGGTTAATACAAATAAATACGTTATAAAAATAATTATACGGAGAATTCCAATACGACATTTTAGTTTTTTTTTTTTTTTTTTTTTTGTGTTTTGGAGGTATTTTAATATTTTAAGGATTTTGGCAACGATTATATAATATTTAATGATAAAATATATTTAACGTTTTTTTTTCATCTACGTATGGTTATTTCCGACTATTATTCATGGATAATCATCAAAGATCTGAATGTCCATCGATGGAATCAAATACAGATTAGGTACCAGATATCAGGAAGCGCTAATAAGTATAAAATTTGGTCGTAGCAAAAATATTTTTCAAACTATTTTTAAATAATTTATATGCCGAATCTGAGTAAATATTATAACATATTCAAGTGGACGGCAGCGAGAACCGGCAAACAGATGTGCAGGCGGGTCATCGTGCTGACGATGACGTCGCCGTCGTCGAGAAATCTGCACGCGCATTATTGTGACAAACCGGCTGTGAGGAGAACGAGACGTTATCGTCGCAGCAGTAGTCATCAAGCAACTGTATACCAAGTGATCCATTTGAATGTATACACTTATAATTTCGAATAGATAGTTTTAACTTTTTTGAAAATATTATAATAATATAATAATATAATTTTTGTAGCATAATTTCATGTCAATTCAAAATAGCGTTTCTGAAAAAAAAAAGTTATCGTTATAATTTTTAAAATTAAAATTTTTTGAATGACACCATAATTTCAATCTATAACAGTCAAACTTTGGACAAGTAGTTCATTAGTTATAAGCGTTTAAAGTTTAGATTAGCGGAGTAGTGGACACCATTTTACGGGGTACCCCTGTACCACTTTACTCCGGACGTTTAAACTTTAAATACTTATAACTAAAGTACTACTTTTTCGAAATTCGATATTTACAAATTGAAATACTCCGAAAATATTCTGCTTAGGAATATGAAATTAAAAAATAACGTACGTTCATTTAAAAAAGTAAGAAAAATAAAAAAAATACTATAATAAAAAATGTAATTGGCTTTCAAAAATGTTTTTTTTTTTTGAAACGATTTAAAATTATGCGTAAGAAATATTTTCAAAACCTCAACACCGTTTTCTGAAATAACGAGCGTAGACACTCAAATGGATCATTCTATATATAGTGGTCGCGTAGTGACAGTAACACTCGTCCGGTCTGTCTCCGGCCGTAGTAGTATTATAGTAGCCGTAGTAGTAGTAGTACTATACGCAAAGTAGCATTGTAAGTATATGCGCGTATTTGTGGCAATACGTGTGCGTGAGTGTGTTGTTTTTTCATCATTATCATATTATTATTATTATTATTGTTGTTGTTGTTGTTGTAGTACGACTATCGGCCGTGGAAATCGGCTGCCGACGGCGCGGGAGACGATTATTATTGTTTTACCCGTACGGCTTCGGTTAATCGTTGTGTGGCAAAAAGAAAAAGAAAAAAAAAAAGGTAAATCGAGGGGAAAGATGAGTATAAATAACATATATTATGTATACTACAATTGTTTATCATATTATATTGATGTTTTGCCTCCACCCAACCCCGTAGAAATAGGCCTAGGGTCACTTGCACGAGAATAAAATATTATGATGAATGTTGTGCTCAGTAATTTTTAATTGACCATAAATATCTACCTGAATTACGTTTCAATTTCATAATGGAATATATCTGACTATTTAACAATGATCTGTGTTCAATTTTTTTTTTTTTACAATAAAATGTAAGTACACACATACATTTTCAATTATATTTACTCTTGTATGCAAATGCTCACAAGTAATATGTTTGTCTATAAATATAATGTGTTATATATTATTTATAATTGTTTTACTTGTTTTTCGACATAAAATTCCTCATAATAATTATTCCTGTAATTAATGCAATTCATTCATAGCTATAAAATACTTTAAAACACGTATAATAGTGTTAAGTACGTTTATTATAGATATAATATGATATAAATTAAACACAAGTATCTATATGCATATTGATAACTCAATTGACGTTGTATAATATTACACTGAATACAGGTATACAAAACAATTTAGACATATTAAGCTATGTATTTGAATTTTTACTTTTGAATGGGCACGTCATATTTTTGTATAATAGAAAGACATTTTTCAACTTGACGAAAAACCATGTTCCTTTTTTATTTTTTTTTACATTTGACAATAATTATAATTTATAATGAATTATCTTAAAATACCAATATTTGACATACGAACGCAGTGCATTGTTGTCACGTTGTTATTTTGCGGCTATATAACTCAAGCTCCTGCAGTTATATTATATATCAAACGATTTCTTATCTACTGAAAATCGTACGACGTATTCGTTCCAACGTTAAATTTTTATATTTTTTAACGGTTCTTGTGTGCGTCTTAAGCTTCCGTTTCCGACGGATTCGGATGTTTTAGTGTCACTCTTGTCGCACTCGGTCTAAAGTCACGTCGAATGTTTCCACCCAACCGTCAGATTACTATTACTATTATTATTATTATTATTATCATGAACCTTTCTCGTTCGCACAAATAATATTTGGACGAATCCGTTTGAAGGTTTCCCGGGAAAATAAATAATATATTTATATATATGTGTGTGTGTGTGTGTGTGTATTGACTATGGGAGGACAGAGACGCATCAAGCGATTCGATATGCTCTGCTAGCCCCGTTTTGTTTCCCGGAAATTCTCAAGTGTGAACTGTACAAATTTCAAAAACATTCGCGTGCGAAATCGTATACGTCTACATACGATTAAATTTGAAAAGACGGCCTTCTGCGGATGACGGTTTTTATACTTCGTAGATTACAACAAATCTGTGTTACTATTACTATAGTACTATATATTTATAGAATGAGAGAGAAAGAGAGAGAGAGAGAGAGAGAGAGAGAGAGAGAGAGAGAGAGAGAGAGAGAGAGAGAGAGAGAGAGAGAGAGAAAGAGAGAGAGAGAGAGAGAAAAAATAAGATATAATAATAATAATAATAATAATAATAGTAATAATAGTAATAATATCTATTGTTTCACAAGTATAAATTATTGTATCGAATCAACCACTATATAATATACATATATATATATATATATATTACATATTATTATGTAATGCACACCGTTTGAGATTTTTTCACTTATTCGTAAAAACTAAACCTTTTCTGGACATTACCACACGCTCGATAGGCATAATAAATTATACTATTATTTCATAATATATTATAATACTATAGTCGTCCCACGTAGCGATTTACGGGAACAACACGTTATAGTACATTATTGTCGCTGTAAGATTTTAATACGTGATGTGATTTCTTCGTTGTTTATTGAATAGTGTTCGAAATTAAATATGTTTTTATCGTAAAAAACCTTTTACCCGCTGTATTATGCGTCTTACACGGGAGCGATTTATTTCCGTTGCTTGCATGTCTCGCGTTAACACCTCAATGGTTGCAGTTAGGCACTTGCCACTTACGTACGCAGCTTTTCAACAAAGTTAAAAGTTACAAAATATACCTTCCGTTAATGTTATGAACGCAGATATGAAAACTATTTAACTCGTTTGCGAGACGAAAATCAATAAACCAACATCACATTCACAAAGAAAATCATATGTTCCACATCAGTAGCTATACATCATCACCATAATATAGATCTCAGTTTAGTATTCGACAACAACAAAATGTATATAGTACCTACCTATGTTATGGAAATTGCATAAAATTAATTTAGACGAAAATGGAAAATATATATTTTAAAAGTATAGTAGGTATTCTGGTAAAGGTATAAAGCAACACAAAAAATACATTGTACCAAGAAAATCTAATAATAGTTCCATCTATTTTGTATATCATATATTCAGCGCATATCAGTTTGGGTATATGTACATGATTTAAAAGATCAAGACAAACTCTGAAATGAAAGTTCAAATAAATAAACGATGACGGGCAAACAATATAAGAGACAAGGGAAGTATAAAATAAAAGAATAGATAGGAGAAAATGTTTTAAATTACGAATAATAATAGACGTCCTTAAAATTGTTTCAGGTATACAATTGTCTCGGATTTGGGACAAAAGAGAAATGAGATTTTTGTGGACGATAAATTGTATTTATAATTACAGGTTATAAACGATGTATATGTAGTAGTTACCTAGATACACATAAATATATAATGTTTGGTGTAGTTATTTTTGACAGTGTTTTTGTGCAACGCGGTGAGTCCAGATATCAAAGATAATTAAAATCATGGTGCTTTGTGTTGACTAATTTGTATAATATTATAATAATAATAACGAAATAACTTCGTACTTCATTTTCTACAACTATGCAATTTATCGTTATATGATTAAATCGCAAAATTACAGTAGCAATTTTTTATTATGCCGCGTACATACGATTTAAAATGTCATTAGGTCGACGAAACTGTTTGTAATGTTAAAGTATCAATCTTTTAGAAGCGTTAATATTAGTAATTATATTATATCTACCTACGTTTACCGAAATGTCATCGTTTACGAATAAATAAAAAATATATACTAAGTATTTAAATTGTGATAAATACGCGTAGATGTTAACATTTTATCGTTTACGATAATTGTTATCAGCATATATGCGCAAGTGCTTAATCGTAATAATATCGCTAGTGTACGCATTTATATTATATAATATTTGTAGCGACATTGTCCAGTAAAAAAAATATTCAATTGGTGGTTGTATTTTGGATTGATGGCGCTTCTGAAAAGTTATTGTGTGTGCAAAACGAGGGTCGTATTATTATATTTTTTTCCCCGCATATACCCTCGAAACACGCTCTTTATTATGTCGCGTGCTTTATTATATACACCTCGGTAATCAAACACCTATTGTTTAATTAGGAACAACTGTCATAGTTCACAATACGGTTTCTAAGTGACGAAAATAATCGTCGTTGCCATTTAATTGCCAACGCCCGGTAAAGTGCACGACGAGGTTTTTGACGATCGGTTATGACAGCGTGTAGAATCGTAGTAATCGGTAATCACGACGTGTTCCCTTCTATTATAATAGTAATATTATAATGCACGTACATAATAACCAACAGTGTAATAATACGATTGTAATATGCATGTGTGCAGGTCTAAAAGTTTAAAGAATAAATATAACATCGGTATGTATTTAATATGTATAAGTATCACACCGTTTATTACAGTAAACGTTAAAAAAAAAAAATGATTCAATGCAATTTAATTTTTTGCGCTTTATTTGTTTTCCTTAACATATTCTCGAATGCATGTACACCATACTTAAATATTAGTAAATCAGCGTTTAAAATTATTCATTTACGATATTTTAAAATATTCAAAAATATTTTTATTTTTTTATTAAATACCGTTATTATTACTACCTGTAGCTAGTTAAACGTGTCTTTTGTGCAAAGATACCTTACTTCAATAAGGATCAAACTCGGGTCGTCATTTTAATCTCAAACCCATAAATTGTTGACATCATTTAAACCATAATAATAATGACGATGATGATGATGATGATGATAATATTAATAGTAATAGGTAATGGTATTATTCAAGACGCGTTACTTTGTTTATGGCAAAAGCTATAAATGTTGTTTAAATTGCTCAGTTATGTTTAGTCCGAAAGCCTTGATTACTGTTTATCAGACGGGGTGACTACCTCCAAGGCAAGTGAATTATTATCATCGCGGGGCCCCTCGCGATCGCTTTTATTATTATACCTCTCGTCTCTACGACGGTACGCACAAAGGTTAAATCGGCCGTCTGTTTAGATTGGACGACGACGACGACAACGGAGGGGTATATCTAATGAACCGAATTCCGCTGTCAGCAATTATTATTATTTTATTAAGTTTGCCATTTATTCGGTTCATGAAATAATACTCGGCGAGTGCAGATAAATGCGCGTCTTGTATGCGCAGCACCTATATATTTTGTTATGTACAGATAGTGTACAGACGTGTATACACATTAAACAAAGTGTTTCGTGTTTGTTCCCTTCGATAATAATATTATAATAACAACTTTTACAACGATGACTTTGAAATATTTTTACGGACACAATTTTTACTGTATTAGAGACATAAATACGACGATTAGGGCTTATAATATTTTTTTTCGATTTACCTAAATTCAAGATGAGAAATTACAATTTTTTTTAAGCTCCATAAAAATCTGTAATAGTCAATAATTTAAAATATAAATTATTAATTATTTTCTTTTTATCTATATATTTAAATTTTGTAAATTGTAATTTAATTTCCTAAGTTTAAACAAGAACCGAGTACATAAGTAGTGTACACATATTATGTTAAGCATGCAAGTATACAGGTTATGTATTTAGGTACCTACAAAGGCAAACCCGGTAAGACACTTTTTTTTATATATATATATTAATTAATTATATAAATAATATGTTGTAATATCGGATACTTGAAAGTTGAAACTATCTATTCAGGTCTACTATAATAATATATATGCTATATTTTATAGACGCCTGATATTAGATACAGAAGGACATACGATTGTCTTATGCCTGATACATACATTGATGTTTGAGACTTATATCAAACATAGGTGGAAAATAAACCACTTTATACGTTTACTATGAAGTGAGAAATTTTGTCAAAAAAATTAATTTTTTTAACTGACTTGTATTATATTTTACTTATACACTTAATATACAGTAAACCAGAAGAAAAATAATAATATCACATCAGCGAATAACCAATTCTCTTTTGTTTATGTGACATGATAATATTATATGGATAGATACGATTAAAATAATATAATATTGTGTATAATGTATGGCTATAAATATTTGAGGAAACTTTAATGTTTGATTAATTTTTGCGTCCCTCGACCACTTTTTGTTTTAAAACCGTATATATTCTGACTACAGTGGTCCACGGCGGAAGTCGCAGATAGGTATTTACTATTTACTCTGTGGTCTTTATTTTTTATCGATCGCATATTATATTAAACTATAATATAATGTAACTATATCAGATTTACAAATTTCATAGCTATATCGAACGACACCGTTGACGTGATATCGTAAAAGTTTAAAGTACATAATAATATTATTATCTTTATAATAAATGCGTTCGTCGCTCGCCCTAAAGTGCACGGCCGAGATGAGGTCGGTATTGCACCGCGTTATTTTAATAAGCAGTACAGTGCAATGAAATAATAATAATAATAATAATATGCACTGCGTGTATCCACAGACACATTATATATATATATATATATATATATATATATATATATGCACATAAATATACCTGCGATACCCATATACATGTGGACATGCGTATACGTCCGAGCATTGTGTTGAAGGGACAGCGTATTACGTGTATTATATTTTATATTGTTTGCATTGTCTTTGCGATTTTAATTCCCGGGCACGCCATTGTCTTGGGGACTATATTATTATTATTATTATTATTATTATATTGTATCGGAATCGCACTGCGTCAGAACGCCGCGTGTTTTTATTGAAAAATTGTATTTCGTCGGAATGTAACATTTTATACCTACGTATATAACATATATATATATATATATTTATTATCTGTGCCGATCTAACTATCGCGCGCGCATATAATAATACTCACCGCACATATTATTTTCACGCACGCGAGATCTGCTGAAGTATGCGTACCTATATTATATGGGTACGATCAATCTCTTCGGTTAAAAAATAATAATTTTTTTTTTTTTTTAAACGAGTTCTAAGTCATTAAACGTGTAACGACAAACCGTTTGACATTTCATGGGTACAATGTGCGTCTCGTTGTTTTCACGCTTAATGTATATTATTATATTTTATTGCCTGTACCTATTTGCAGATGTAGTTACTATACTTATTGTACCGAAGTGATGCTGTTTTCAATAGATATTTTAGATAGTACCGTATTTTTGATGTTTCTCGCCATAAAATTGAAGTACTCGAGTGATATGCTATTTTTATAGGCAAGTACGTTTTCATCGGTAACGGGTTTCACACGAAAAAAGTAAGGTCCTTTGGAAAATAATCTCTGTAATAGAATTGTAAAAAAAAATTAATGTTTTTTATTTATATATTCTGATATAAAAATAAAAAAATTGACTTGAGTTTTTTAAAATATACCTTCGTTTTTATAAAACGTTATTTGTACCTATTTATGTTATAAACGTCCATTACTCCATTATTGTGGGGACGAATAAAATATATTATGTATACTATTAGCACTTTCATATTAGTTATAGTGATTTATATTATTTGCATTGAAATTGACTGAAGGGTTATTCAGATTTGTGTACGATAATTTAAGGGGTTAAAATTATAAAGTAGGTATATATAACTGAGCATCTAAGCACCATATAAACAACAGCATGAACACTAAATATACCTAAGCACCATTATGATAACGTATACAAAATACAATTTGCAGAATGTAAACAAAACTCATATGTCTAATGCTTGAGGTTCGGGGACAAAAAAAAAACTTGGCGAATTATTTTTTTCCGAGTATTCACAATAGGTGGATGTTTTTAGATTGCTTAACTATTAAATAAATTTAGTTTTACAAATGATAAAAAATAACTACTTTCAAAATTTAAACTACAAACACATGGTAGTATATACGCACTATTATTAAACTATACATTAATAGGTGACGTGTGTGTATAACAGCATAACAGTGATTTTCGAATATAATACAAAAACAAACGATTACTTATAAGCACGAACAGTAGTTATTCTAGGTTGTCGTCAGAACGGCCAGAGATTTCGATTCAAATATACCAAATAATATGTCTACCGCTGCAGGTCTATTCAGATAGTGCACCTACAATAATATTAATTAGGTATATTATAATTGTATTAAAATATCTAAGCGAAAAACAAAAAAATATTGTACCTCGACAGCGGTGAGCACGGTTCGCGAAATGTGCGCGTAAAAATATGAATTACAACAACAATAATGTGGTACATTTTATGATCTTTTTCAGAAAACACACTCGTGCATAATATCGTTGTATAAAAAGAGAATATCGGTCCTAATATTCGAGACTTCGATTGCGGGTTTCTTTTTTTTTCATTTTTTTTTTTTTTTTATCTCGTCTCGTTATTATTGTTATATATTGCATTACTGCAGTGTATACCACATGTATATGTGTGCGTGTACGTACACACATAATATATGGAACGTATACGGCGGGCGGAAGGGTTTGTCTTCATCTCTTTTATGGCGTTTCCGTGACGGGGCCGAGGGTGCGGTGGGGGGGAGTAGGGGGGTGGGATGAGCGCGGCACGGGGTTGCGGCGGCGAGAGAGCTTGTCAGGGTTAAAGACGAGTTATGTTGATATAAATCAGCGCGGTTTTGACAGTTTGCCGCAACGGCGGCGGCGTATGGCCAGGAAGTTGATTTTGATTTAAGAGTTGATCACGTGGGACGGCTGCAGTGGCGCCATCCAATCACGTCATCGGCGCAATTTGTCTGTCACATTTACACCGAATTTATGGCACGGTCCCATCTCTCTTTTGTCTCCGCCATTGTGTTTACCGCAAACTGCACACGCGCGCGACCGCACTCGCACACACGCGCGGCGTGCACACACACACACACACACACACACACACACATTATGATAGCCCCGAGACAGTCGCACTTACACTTGCACCACTGTACACTTTTAAGAACCCGAAACGTCCGCGGACGACAACATTCACTTGCGAACACATAATATTTCACAACGTATCGCGGTGGCGTATTGCGTTGTTGTGAAATATCGAAATGTCGGGCGTAGATCACGATTCAAGATATGATTTAATTGAATCAATTATTTAAATCCCGGCGTTCAACCTAAAGAAAAGCTTCGCAAGCCACAGACTCATCACATCACAATTATTATAGTTATGTTTTGAAACTTTGTATACTTCTCTAGTTGGAACAATACTAAAGTACTGTTCGACCATTTGGAACCCCTTCGAAATGGTCTAATTGAATCGAATGAACGAGTTCAAAGAAGTACGTCTCATTGCTTATAAACGTAATACACATATTATTATCTCTATCTTCGGTTCAGACTACTTTTAATTTAGATTCTTTAATAAATAAGCTTAGGTATAATGATATTTGTTTTTTTATCCAAATTATTGAATTATTTGATATCTTGTCCTAAATTATTACAGTTATTTAACTTTTATATTCCGCAATATCAATCACGACACTGTGCCATGTTTGAAATTAATTTTCATCGTACATCCTATGATTATAATAATTCACTTTACCGTATAGCCAGAGAATGTAATAAGTCAATAAATTTTGATTTGTTTAATATGAAAAATTTATATCCATCAAATCCTTGTTTTTCAGTTATTTATTGAAACTAAAATGTATATCTATAATTATCTAAGTCCTTTTTTATATTTCGTGTATTTTAACTAAATTTAATTTACCTATTGTTATTTGCAAAAGTATATTGTATTATTGTTATGATAAGAGATATTACTATACTTGAGTTACGCTAATAAATAAATAATATTATGGTCTTCAAATCGATTATACACATAGGCGGTATAGCGATTCTGGTACATTTCAAACGCTATGATATTTAGTAGTACATAATACCGATTTAATCGTAACGATACATGTTTATCACTCGAGCTTCCCGCAATATAATTTTCACACTATACGTGTAACCGTATGAAAATACAGTAAAACCTCGATAACTCAAATCGGTCGGGAACAAAAAAAAAAAAAAAAAAATTCTAGTAATAGAAATAATTGTATGCACGCACACAGGTGTAAGAGCCAAAACATTCCTTCGAGTTTAAAATGTATAATGATATTATGTAGTCATAAATTAGCAGACGCCACTCAATATCGTGATGTATAATATTATCGGGACGAATACAGTACGCCAACACGCGTGGCACGTCGCAGAGAGTACTGCGGTGCAAAAGCGTATTATAAGTATAATATAAGAGACCACTGCGGCTCGGGTAATAACAATGTCAGGCTTTCGCGGCGGCGGCGGCGACAGATATTAATTATGTGGACACGAGACGCGCAGTGCCACCCGTCAACGTCTTCGTTCGTAGGTGCGCGTAATAATATTATTACAACGTTAAACTCGGCGCTGCGGCACGCAGGACAATGGCTCGAGCGGTTCACCTATCAGCGCGCTTCACTGCGATCTGAGAGACACGATTTATATTATTATTGGTGCGCATTTATTTATCGTGCCCATATTATATAATATGATATTATCCGCATAACTATGATTAATATTATTATTATGGTTTCAAAAAAAAAAAGGCGTTTTTCGTTTTGCATTTCGCAGCGGACGTACGAGCCGTAGTACGACAATAATAATTCGTCCGAACAAAGACACGCGACCGAGCGGCGGTCGCGGTGGAGTATCAGGCGATGGGCGACGGGGATTACGATCTTATACCTATATAATATATATGTGTGTATATACAATATTATTTTATTGTGTGGAAAGAGACGGCGACGACGAGTCGTATTATACACCGAGCGAAAGACGGCGGCTGGAAGGACGTCAACGACAGATCGAGATAAAAAGGTTACGTGCCGGCGGCGTACATAGTAGCGGCGCGGTGTATATAACATAATGGCTGTTTCTGTATGTATAATGTTTATTTGTATGCGTGTGTGCGCGTGTGTACACATTACGTTGCTGGTTTTCTGTGGCGTTAGTGGGGTTGCTGTACACACAATATATATATATATATATTATTATGATATGATATGGCGGAGAGAACTATGTCGGCGGTGTTGGTGGGAGACGACGTTCGGACCGGGGTCGAACCGCCGAGAAGTTTTGCAGACATCGGACGCTGTGGTGACGGCGGCAGCGGTGGAGGAGGAGGAAAAAGAGAATTTCGCGACGCACGGGTGCGGCGCGAGAGCTTGCGAGGATGTGGGGAGGGGAGTCCTGCTGTAGGCCGAGTGATTTAGGCGACAGCGAAGATCCGAGCACAAATCTTTCAGACGCGACACGAAACGCAATAAATAAACGCTAGCGCACGCACCAACACATTATACACGCCATACGTATATTACGCGGCCGCTACTGCTGCTGCCTCCGCCTGTTGTGTAGAGTCCACCGCGCAGAGGAGTTTCTTTTCTGACGTCGCGCGGTTTCCCGTCGAGACGAGCCCGCTGCCGCCGCTGCGGTCCTACGCGCGCGTTGAACGGCACACTGCATAACGACCACGTGCCAATAATGATTTACGGGCAGGTGCATACGGCGCACACACATATTATGTATGACGACTATAAAAAAAAAATAGATGGCCGACCGTGTGCCTATCGGCGATGACGCTCGGCGGCCATATATACTGCTTTCGGACTTGGCCAATGTTTACTTATCGTTCGAATGATGAAAAACGACAATTCATTTTGATGGTCTACGAGTTGGGACGTCGTCGTCTTTGTGAACCGTATTATTTTTTTTTTTTTTTAAATATCCTTCACTAATATTCCGGGCTGCGCCGCTGCCCATATTTCTGTACTAGTGTACGTGCTTAGATGTAAGGCACTATAGAATTAAATTCATAATATATTATAAACAGTAATAAATAGTAAGCAAAAGGTCTGATACTCGCGTTTATTAGAATTGTAACGATGTTTTTAACGCTTGAACTCATTTTCTTCAAATATCCACAATATTGTACTAATATACGTGTTCGTTATCAGTCCATATTATTATTGTAATATTTATTCGTGATTAGAATTTAGGACAGTATAAAAATGATAAGAATTTGTAAATATTTCAAAAGACGTGAAAAACAGCTCTGTGCATCATAATATAATAAGCGTCGTTGTATACTGATTCTAGTCTAGTCTAGTCTATATAGTCATTGCACATGCGTGTGGTACTTACCCCACCTACAATATGTCATAGTGTTTTACTCTGGGATTCGGTGTCACATGGGTCGTATGAATTTCAGCCGTTCGCGTACGTTCGGATGTTAACGTCATCACTGCCTGGTTTGTACCGAAAGTCGATAGTATAGGTACCTATATTATTTTATAACATAATATTTCGGCGCATATTGTTGTATACAGGTATATACCTATCGTCTGCCACTACGTATGTGCGCGCGATTTATTATTATTATAGGCTGCACCTGCGTACGGGAACGCGGGACGGCTATGTTATTATGCGACACGTCAGGTACATAATATGTAATATTGTAACGTAAACACACGATCTATCGGATATAACGACGTGTCGGGGTTTGTATATGGGCGAGTGCGTCAAACGCGCGCTGCGTGCACGCCTCCGCTCGTCGAGACGGCTATTGACCGTGTACACTGCAGAAGTGCATTTATATACTTATATATATATTTTTAATATTGCAATGTTCGCGGAGAGGTATTCGCGATCGTCAGCTCAGATCGACTCGGTCAGTGTGTACAGCATATATTTTATTATGTGTTTTATACGCGTCGCGCGTACGCCATCCCGTCAATAGCTTACACATATAATCTATCGTGCGAAATCCCACACAATAATGTACTATTCCCAGACTCGGCGGGGCGACAGCAGCAACGTATCACAATAATAGTTATGTGGGTTTCAAACGGCGCCGATTGTTCCGCCCCGCCAGTATATTATTATTATTAGTAGTGGTGTGTATAAACGATGATGAATACAATATTAATATAATAACGCGCGGTGGATGATTTGTTAGTTTATTATTATTACATTTTTTCCAATTACCGTGTATGTATAATGACCATTAGATTTTATCATTGAGTATAGATAGTATATACTATATATATATATATATACTATCTATACGCAATAGTTTTATATTAATATCGAATACTGAAATGTTGTTCGATACTCGCGATTCGAAATAAATGTTTTCATCCGCTGCTAAAAACGAGTACATAATAATATATGATATCGGTACAGCGTATATGAGTTTTCCATACCGACAATAGAACACCGTGTTATTTAGAGTTATTATTAGTAGTACTTTTTTTTTTAACAATAAGTATAATTATTATCTGTAATATTATCATATACAATAAGTTAAATTTGGTAGCCTAATTAGATAACATCAACATGAAATTACGTGAGGAGGGAGGCCTATGCGTGTGGATACCATTTGACTGGGGGTCAGAAGTTTTAAGTTAATTAATTATTTAGAAAAGGATTCAAGAGGTCCCGACACCATTGTCTTTTTAATCGACGTGAAAGTAATTTGAAAAGAATTCACTGGCTGTTAGATACCAGTGGATTTGTGTGGTTGATTGATTTGGTGTGGAATTTTTCGTAGTAGTTTCTACCTGTATTATAAACTGTTTCGATGTTTAGGTCTCTATGTGATGATATGTTTGAAACGTAAAATGGCGCAGATGTTATTTGGCAAAGAAAGATTGGAAGGCCTAGATGGTACGAATTTGGAAAGGCTTGTCACATCCCTATATTTGGTTGCCATGGGTCCAGATAGGTTTTAGCATTGATTTGTATATTATTAGTACATTTGAGAATATATTATGGAAACGATTAATACGAAATAATACGATACGAAAAACACATTTTCACGTCATATTTTGGCAAATTTAGCTTTATTCAGCCATTGTAACTACTACTAACTGTATATAAGATACAATAGTACACTGTCGAATACTAAATTAATTAATATTATACGTTCTGAAAGTCGAATATAATATTTCAACCATCTATGGTTAAAATACGTCTATATGTACTTATAAATATTTTATATGTACTATATAGGTTACTATAGCCTACACATAGGGTAGAACGTCTGTTTTGCATACCTACTATATAGTTGGGATGTAGTATTTTGGGATAAAATAAATTCACTTACACTTTGCGTGTTTTACCTTTTTTGACTAGTCGGACTATGTAAATTTACATGCGTTTTTTTTTTTTTGCTGTGTAGTTCAAACTGATTGAGGTTTAACACAAAGTACTTTCAAGAGACTAACATAGTATTTCGATTTGGAAAACAGTGAATAATTTATTCCCCGAGAACATGCATTTTAATGCCTTGTTAAACTTTTCAACCCGTTAAACGTAATAATTTGTATAATGAATTAGTTAGGGGCGAAAATTCAGTACACGACGTATAAAGTCGCGGCGAGGAGAAAAAAAAATCATCAAGAACATTGTAATTAAAACAACAAACCGAGATAAAAAAAAAAAAAAACTAAAAAATATTAACGCAGTAGATATATAAGTACTACCATGTGACCGAGGGCCGCATCACTATAGATATTCCTATGTTAAATGTATACTGAAGCACTATATTACCCGTCGTCCAAAGTGTCGACAAAATGTCCAAAAACTCACGTCACCAGGGATAGGATCGAGTCGGAAAATAAATCCGTCCGTCCATGTGTGTGTATGTGTGTGTGTGTGCGTGTGTATATTACATACCTACGTATGAGATATTCGCCGTGATCGACATCTGCTGCCGAATGAACACCCATGCACCACATAGAAACCGTTTTAATAAATATAATATGAAGTATGGTGAAGCGCGGAGGTGGGTGCATTATGGAGGTGCAGTCGCATGTGATATTAATTTTTAGCTTGTGTATACGCCTTCTGCTCGTGTATCATTATAGTTACGCGTATTGACGTGTGCGTTTCGCACTGCGGCAGCGACGGTATTTCGCGGGCTCGCTGACGGCACGTCCGTTGATTGCTTTCGGCCGTTTGGCAGCGGTTTGTCGACGGCGTGGACGAGAGGTGATATTATTATATACAGTGTGATCACGATAAGTGGAAACACTCAATAACTATGTGCAGGCTTCATATATTTCAATTCTGCTTTTTCGGCTAACTAATAAACATTATTATACACATTTTCAAATAATTAGACTATTTTTTTGATAACTAATTTTGCGCATGCGCACAATAACTTTTTTTTTTTAAATGGCATGATCCATTTTTG
>JACXSJ010003041.1:0-31157 GCA_014851325.1 Pentalonia nigronervosa
CAGGACCAATTGAAAATATGGCGACTATTTACAAGAAGAACAATTTTAAATATATCCCACCATCACCGCCAGATCAACTCATCGATTGCAGTAATTTCATCATTGATTTCCTTGCTCGCAAGTTTTTGAACATAGGACTCGATCCGAGCAATGGATTCAATACCATGGTTCACATTATAACTCCATCTCGTTTTGTAAATATATCAGTCGATTTTCTCAAGCGTATATTCAGACTTATGGGAAATATTCTATCATTCATAAACGATTAACCACAAAAATACAAACGAAATTTATTTCTGGATACAAATTCATTTGTGATGTCTAGTATGGTGTATCAAGGATAAAATACACTCGTTATAGAGTCTAAAATTCAAGATGGGTGTCGTATACTGCTAAATCTTGTAACTGTAAAAGGTCGCTGTAGTCTAGCGGGGTGATGCGACGGCGGCGGTGGGTTTTGGTGTGGTGGTGAAGGGTATGGTAGTCTAGCGGGGTGTTGCTGCTCGCGGCGGCGGCGGCGGATGCGGCGGTGCGCATCAACTCGAGTTGATGCTACCTAGAACTGTCCATTTCATCCTACTGTCACTCCTTACGAAATCCACATTGGTAATCACAAATATGTATTAATATATTTACAGTGTATCAGTTCCACTTTTTGATTTAAATTAAAACAAAAATAGCGACTATATTATAATATACAGTACGTATGTGTTCAACGATAAAGTTAACGCGAAATATTTCGAACGAATGGCCCTGAATTTCATTTGTAGTTTTTTTACTGCATAAAGAACTTAATATTATACATATTTTTGAAAAATTTAATTTAAAAAAAATGTTCAGCTCATACGTAACAAAAAAATTTTTTTAAAAATTATATTCTTTTTTGATTTTGATTTTGAATTACTTTAATTTTTTTAAGCAACTTTGACCTTTAAAGTTTTTCTCAATCTTAAAAATTGATTTATTGAGAGTGAGGTCAAGTTTTGATTTATATATATTGTTATATTACCGTATTTTTTAACAGTGTCTATCTACAATATTTCAGTGTTCCATGTGATTTCGTGTGTTTTATTTGAAAATTTGTGTATGGTGTCGTAAGTAAAGCATATTTACATTATTTTCACAAAAATTATTAACTCAAATTTCTAGTGCTTAGTACAATTTTGATTAATAACCTAAACAAATGTACACATAATTCCATCCTTTTAATTTATTTTTTATTAACAACACTAGAAATTTGAGTAAATAATTTGGTAAGAATGATGTAAACTATTAAATTTTATAATTTGACTTGATAGTTAAGTGAAGTACAAAAATGCATAACCATATTACAATTTACAATTCATATATTATATTTTAGATTCTGAGTGGAGCGAAAAATGTATTAATTTTACAATGTATTTTTTTTTTTGTGTTTGTCATCACCTTTTTACAGTTTACTGTGCCTATATATAACCTTTTAACCTATATGATTATAAAATTTTAAATCATATTATTAAATGGTAAAATAACTTTATGTCAAATAAATCAAATTTGTAGTAAATTCAAAAATTAGCTATGCAATTTAGTATTTTAGTATCTCCCGATAATGTGTTGGTTTTATTTTACCATGTAAAATCGAATATTCAATATATCTTATAAATATATTTACTACATTGCACTTAACAAATCGTTACTTACATAATATTATATGTACGCAACTATAATATAAATATGCTATATGTTTCTATATGTAGTAATAATTTACAAAAACAATATATTTATTTGTTAGTCATGTAGTTGGTCTATGTTACCTGTACTATCATCTATCTAGACTATATATCGTTTATTGCTTATAATAAACATGGTCTATATGCTGATACGAGTTGTTATATATATATATATATATTACGTATAAAAACATGACATATGTGTGTTTTTCCTTTCGAAAATTGAAAACTCTACAATAATATTTATGGATACAAGAAAAACGTGCCACTGGTAACGCGCATATGTATGAAAAATTGAGGTTTGCCTATTTTTTTTTCACGTAATATGTTCCTTTAATAAAATATATGTGATGTACAGAAATATAATATAATATTAGGTTTCGTATAAATGTCATCAAAATTAAATTACATTATACTACAGCACAACTATAAAGGTGTCGAGTTGTCGATGTATAATATATACATGTAGCCATATAGATACTATACAATATGTATGCGTAACTACAGTTTTATATAAAATAAAAGTATTTTTATTAATAAATAAAAATATATAAATTATATATTATAAGTATATATATATATAAACTACCTGTATGTATACATTATACACATATTACACGATATGTAACACGTAGACGACGACACGCCACGTCCGAGAGTCAAAAGTTGTGTAAAATTATAATATTATCATATTACAATCGTATGCTAAAACTCTATGTACAATATCGATTATGTATAAAATATACTATGCACAATAATATTATATTTTAAACATTTGTATTATATCGTTATATTTCTATTGGTATGATAGTATGTTTCTTATAGAGTGTTCTCTTTTCGTCACCAGAGACGATGTTAAACTTTTACGGTTAAGCGGTAGATACCTACCAAAATCAATTACATTTACCGCCTACGTAAACAATATAAAAATATTTCATAGGTATGTAATGTAGGTAGTAATAATTCTGTGGTGTAATAACGTTTCTGCGCTGCGGCAGCACGGATTTTGGCTTCATAACACGTTCACTGGCTATAGACCCGTCGAAATAATTAAACGATTGTGCCCGTGTGTTTTATTAAATCGATTTTCGAAATAATTGAAATATCAAAATCAGTTGCGTAACGGGTGTTGTCAAAATTGTTACACGATGATGTGCACAATACAATCATATTATGTACCACTGCGTGCTCACGTACGTATAATATTATAATAAATATATTAAATATTATATTGTTATTATTACATATTATGTTTTCTGAATTAGGATCGGTGTAATTTCAGTGTTCATGAGATAATATAAAATACAGGGTTCTGGTATGACGACAATGGTTACATAAAACAATGAGCGTAGATATATCAGTACAGTTGACGTATGATGGGAACTATTTTTAATAGAAAACATATATAACATGGTAATAAAAATCAAGTAGTTTTAGCGTAACCGTAATGTTAGATATTACAATTAGGGCGTTTTCGTTTTTCAAGTTTTTATTTTATTGATAACAACATAACATATAACATTTAAATTAAAATTCCGAAGCAGCACATTTTTTAAAGTATTTCCATGCATAAATATATTCTGCTTTGAAGTATGAAATTAAATAAAGAAAAAACTTAAAATAAATATACTAAAAATAACTTTAAATTAAATACCTATACGAATAAATAGATAATAATAAAATATAGTATAATATTAACTTTCAAAAAATTTACAGCTTCGAAATAATGAGTGTAGACACTTAACGGATCACTTTAAATAATAATTCATTAAATACTAATAATGAATACTAAATACTAATACTAATATAATACTAATAATAATACTATAATGTCTATGTTCCGATTTGTATGCAAAATGCCACTGCATTCATACATCCAACCTTATATATAGATGTTAGTATAATATTCCTCTAATCATAATTTATTGATCATTATTTGTATAATAATAAATAGATACTATAAATTTTGATTAAATTTATATTTTTACATAATTTTCGTTTTAAACAAAATAAAAAATTGTATACATTATATTATACTGTAATAATTTTTTATTTCATTTATATATATAATTTAACGATAACCTATATATTATAATAATCTATAACCTAATGGTTTTGCAATGAAGTAATGGTGGTGGGTTCCTTTTGGGCTTAGTTATCTTTGAAAATTGCGTAAAAATAGATGACGAAAAGTCAAATACCATCAGGACCAAATGTGTTGGGGGAGGGGGGGCGAGTATAATAATAATATGATAATAATAATGATGCACGGTAGGACAGTAAATCGAAAGGAATTAATAATAAGTACACGGTGACGGTGCGATCTGCGAGAAAAAACTATTTAGTAATAGATTTATCCATTGAGATCTGCAATAACGGCGTTTGTAATATATATATAAGCCATTCAAAATGTATAATACAATCTGTTTATATTATTGTTAACAACGGTATAGAAAAAACAACGAGTATATAAGGTTTTGTAACAATAACTCGGGGCTTGTTACTTCATAAACTTACTTATAACTTATAAGTACAGGCACACTAAACAATTACCAGCCTTTATTATAACTATATATATATATATATATGCATGTATTAAACAATAAATAAAAAATATTATATTATAATAATATGTTTATTCGAATTGAGAAAGCATACTATATAAGTGTAATAATTTTCCAATAGTTAAATTAATAATCATTGATAAGTGTAACTGTTTGTGAACATGATGTATATAAGTAAAATGGTAGGTACTTACCTAATAAATAGTACAAGTATACGACTAATTATAATTAATTGATATCATTAAAATAATACTGCTCCTAATAATCACTAAGATAATTTTAGTTAATTGCTAAATTTTTAGTAGTTAGTATCATAAATAAGAAAGAAAAATATACTATAAATTAAATAAATAATAATATTCTAATAATTACAGAATATACCTAGCTATATGAATACCATAACTTTAAGTGTAGTAATATACCGACATTAATTGCAGGATAGTTGAACATATAATATACACTTTAGTAATCATGATAATTAATCTTCGCTTCGATGAAATATAAATATCACGACTATTTTATTTCAACATAAACCACCCACGAATTTATTTAGCCCCGAGTAGCTAGTTTAATAAATATTAATTTTTAAAAATCTGATTTTCAAAAGTAATTTACAGAACATAAGTAATAGGTAGGTAGTTCTAATAAATTAAAAATATGACAACACATAACTAGAAATCATTTCAAATTGTAGTAATTTGTTTTTATCAAGCGTATTTTATGTACGCACCTAAACAATATAATAAGTATAGTTCCAGGTTTACCAATTATCTTAATATGCTATTATTTTAAGTGTGGTCATATACGAGTAAGTGTACCTACCTATGTTTTAAAGTAAGTAGTATGTCTATTAGCCTATTACAAAAGATTACAAATGAAAGAAAAAATGTGCAAGTTTTACTAGTTAGTGGGAAGACAATCCACACTAGACTTGGTAAACAAAGTCTCCTAACAAATGCCTTACTGCCATAGGGCAGTTATTATAAAAAAAAATGTTTTAGTTTATGAATATATAATATAATAATATATACCTATGTTATAATTTATAACATTATAAAATACTAACCATGCGGTACAATTTGTTGGACAAGAACGATAAATATCGTTTTGTTTTGTAAATAAATATTACGATGTAAAACTAAGACAGGTATATAGCGTTTGAGATGTCCACAGATTTAATAATGATGGATGGTTCTAATGCAATCGATCATGGTGTATGACAAAAGGTTTTTCGTGAACGAACAGTCCTACATTATTGAGTAGACTATTATAGTAGTTTAAAATAAATAACAATATTGAGTTTTTTTTTCAATTTCACGTCGCTGTTACAAAATTATAAACGTTGACCAAGCTAGACGATATAATATCTAATTGACTAAACGTGAATTCTAAATATTGATAAGCATTTGTATAGTCAGATTTCGAATTTGGTTTTTTAAGCGTCTTAGCCTCATTTTATTTCTGGATCCAAATATTTCTTTACGAATAATATTAAAGTTTTATTGCATACAATTAACTAGTCATCAATAAAATTGTTATAAATCAATATCTAAGGGGATTAATATTCCTTTGATCTACCTCTATAAAGTCCATTATTGTGTATATTATACGGTTAAATATTTATTATTTATGGCTTTTGTGGTTGATTCGCGGACTGGTTGTGGACAATAACACAGCATTTAATAACAACCGAATAGCGTGGTATGGTGTCAACTAAAATCTGAGGAACATCGGTATTGTGAAAAAAAAATCATCAAGAAATTACTATAACATGATTTCTTGATCGGACTTCAGAATAGTATTTGCACACTGATTTATATAGATCTTACGTGTAATCTAAAAATAGGGCGATCATCAGCTGCAGTATTTCGAGCTGTATGGGCTGGTCTAGGCTAGGAATCGGAATTATAGAGGCATAGAGCCTCGGCGGACGTGTACTTATATAGCATAATAATAATGGACGCGGATATACTACTTGCAATATTGCAGGTGAGATGGCAAGTGGTGCTGGAAAAAAATGTGGCAACAATTTAATATAATACGGAGTTCACGAGCAGTCGGCAATCCTATCCAATCAATTATATTACGAAAATCGTCATAATAATGGTGAAAAAAAATTATGACAGCATTCGCGCAATGGCGAATGGTTGTTATTATTATTATTATGACAAATAAACAATATTCCAGAACACATCGTCGATGATGGCATATATAATATAATAAGTAATAACGATCGGCATTGGGATGGGAGGAATCGCGAAGCACGATTGTTTACGCGGCCGACTCAACGTATATATTTATAATATACATCTATATATCTACATGGCTACATAAAATATATTATGTACATAATGATTATTAGGGAGCTGTCTTATCCGATGTTCGCATGGCTGTATATATTATGCACTGTGCTAGTACGTATGTATATATTCATATTCATATTATTATTTAACACTGTGCAGGTGCGCATATACATGCTGCTCGCCGTGTGATTCAAGCAACTATATTGTACATAGATACATGCGTGTCAGCCTGTAGTAGGTACGTATAATATAATTTTGGAATGTGATTAAGCCAGAGAACTTATATATTATGTATAATGCATAATACTACTGCACTCTTGTCAGTATTGTTATACGGACCTTTGAGTCAGTAAACCTTGAACCGTTTCGGGTTGTTCAGTTACGATTTCTTAAAATATAATATACAAGTAACCAGTATAGGTATAGAATAATACATAATATGTTATATGTACCTATAATCTATATATATAGTGTCGCGGTCGAATCCTTTTTAAAATATTCTATTACATGGGTATGCATTCGAGTGGATACAACGATATTATAATCATCTGCAATCAAACCGTCAGTCAGCGATCACTGCCCACTGCGCGCAGGTCAAAATGACAATTGTTTATTTATAAGGTTTTGAAATATGAAATGGTTCGGTAGAGTTTAAGATTTTAGACGTGTGTATCTATGTATATATTATATCTTAAAATAATATATCTATATATGACTTGTCCCTTTATCATTATAATTTTAAACCCAATACAAAAAGCTATTTTTTGACTGTCATAGTGTCATGGTCAAAACGTCAGATGAAAGAATAATTTTACTATAATAGATTTATGGGTATGCGCGATAATAGAGCTGTATATGTACTATAAGTTAATTTTTTCAGAGTCTCAATTCGTTGATGGAAAACTGAAATGTGATATTATATTCAACTCTAACTGTTATCATAATTATTATTCATAGTCACTCAACAAAGTAATATATAACTATAAACATAATACACCATCGGTTCCTATAGCTGTTACCTATTAATCCACTAATACAATAATATATTCCATTATTCATAATATTAGTTCTTAATTAAATCAGTTTTTTATATTTTATAATTGCACTAATGTATAATATATACCTATGATTGTATGATATATTATATCTATCATCGGTTTTAAAAACGTAATTATTGACTTCAAGTCACATATTTTGTATCCACGGTGATGAAACATCAATAATGCACACCACACATCGATAGACGAAATTAATAAAAATAATTATTAGGTATATTGATAAATAATATTATAGACGTAATATGCAATATACTAATATGTATATATATATATATGTATGTATTATGTATGTTGTATGCATATTATAATATATTATACGTTTATTGCGTTTAACCGACGACCAGTAAAATACGTGACCGTGTAGCCGCGCGACATATCGTACTTATGGTACAAATTGTGTCTTATTACCATGTGAACACAAATTATAATAATGTATATTATATTATTTGTAATCAAAGCTACAGAGATTACACTTCGCGCGGCGTCAATACTTTTACTTTTCCGTGGACGAAAATATCAGTTCAATGTTCCCGCGGCCACGGTCCGGCTCGTTTTAACCGGGCGAGATGGGTGGTTGCGGACTGCTGCAGGAGACGAAAATTTCAAATGTTTTACGCGCATGTTATAATAATTATACATTAATACAGCAACACACACACACACACACACATATCATTATTATTATGATAAAAATAGTTGAATTCTTCATGGTTTATTGTAAGAGTGGTTTACACGACGGCGGCGTGGAGCGCATGTCGCAATAGGCACAATGCGTATTTGTGCATGTAAACACACCATAATCATAATGATCGCATAATATTATAATATGAGTAGGTAACTGCGATATGAAAATTAATAATAATGAAACGTATAACGAGTGTCGTGTGCATGCGAGCAGCGCGGCGTGCGGTGTATGTGCGTATGGTCGAGCAATAATATAATTATTAGAGCGAAACGTCTTTGTGGGAATGGACATCGGATAGCATATATTTTATACATATATCTATTTCAATATCACAATGTGTATATAGTGCACGTGTAGCCTACGCTATGTAACGAAAAAATAAAAAATACTACGTCCGTCCGACCTTAACCTTTTGCCGGCGCGTACAACACTTGGGCAACGGGCGCGGAATGAAAAATGATATGGCGAAGATCTATTGTATAGGTAATAGTGTACGCGAGAGGCGCCGCCGGTATTTCGCAACGCGATTATTTGTTTTTACTTTTTCACGAAAATAAAATCACGTAATCCAGTTCTATACACTGCTCCCGAGGAAATTTGCCAATACCTATATAATATTATGCTGCGCTTAGATGTATAATAAAAGTATGATTGTGTCTACGCACGACATCCTCTTCGGTCGGCGGCGAACGCGGATAGATTATTATATTATGCTAGGTATACGGCGCAAGCGCGGGGAGAACTAAGGAGAAACTCTTCGTACATGATATTATTACCCATTTATTATTACATGTATACGTACTAGGTATGTATATATTTATTTTCGATGATAAAAAACGAAAAAGTATATTATATATTCAACTTACACGTAATACGTGTACGTTTACGTGTATTAGCGTTTTATCAGACACGCGAAGACACACATTGGTTTCAAATAGTCGTAAGTTATAATAGTTCTCATATAACGATGGGCGTGATGATGCTGGTGGTTCTAGAACCGCAATGCACCACGCTACCTAGATTATGGTCAATGACTCGCACATACGAATCCTTCTTCCCAGTAGTTGGACTTTGATATATTTTCTGAAAACAAAATCTAAAATCCCAAATATGTAGTATATTATACTTATGTATAAACATTGGCACCTATACTCATTTACTTATACATACTTTATGCATAAACATTATAGATATGGTGAAAGAGAAATGTAAAGGGCTGCAGCTCTCCCCTGAATTTCAGAAAAAATTAAAAATGCTTTCAGTACTGTTGGAACATATTACTTAAGACGTAACCATGCATTAAAATTATTATTGCTTGGTTGTACAAAAGTTGCTGCATAAGTCTAAAATACGATTAAGTATAAATTAAATTTTTACTAAGTCCATGACATCAGTATACCAAGTTTATACGAGATATCCTAGTTAAGCCTCTCATATATAACAAATCATTACTCCAACCCCACAAAAGCAAATCTTAGCTACGCTACCTATATACGGTAAGTACGCAGCTACTTCAATTCACATACTAATAACTGTCAGTATTTGGTAGGTTTATGCATTACCGATTTTAACTATACAAATTATACAATAATATACATTTTAAAAGAAGTTATCAATACGTTTAAATTTTTAATACGATTCCATAAAACGTTTATAATTTTATTGGGTATGCTATAGTATATGGCCACTTGGCTGAAACATATTTAGAATTATTTTACTAAAAATCACAACTTTTTTAGTACAACTGTTTAATTTAAACATTTGCAGAATTTCCAACTATACAATAGAAATATTTCGATTACGAAAAAAATTTAAAACTATATACTTATATTTTAATTGATAGTTGTTACAAATCAGGTGCACTGAAGTACACTATTCGACATTATTCAAAGATAATATGTGCCTATATATTATTATGTCTATTATAATTTATAGCGTTAGTCAAATGGTTTCATAACATTGGAACATTCTCATGGAAATATAAAATACGGCCAACTTATTATTACTTTTTATGAGTGAATGTATACTTCTATAATGCGAATTATTTTTATGTTTAATAGGTATATAACATAATTAAAACTTACGAAGATTCCGTAAAGTCACTTGTTTGTTTCAGGAAGAGAAAATAATTACATTTTATTGTAAAAAAATTATACCTTGTCATAACGCATGCACGTAATATTGTTATATGTTTATATTTGTATATTGTAATTAATAGATAACCTATATCAGTTACCTGAAACTTGGTTTTTACTTATTAAAATATACTTTAGATGTGTTTATTTTTATTTGATGTGTGAGAATTTGAATTTTATCTTTTCTAATATAAAATTATTTTTACACCAGTAATATTTTTATTATTAATGCGAAGAAAAAAAAGATTAAAAAGAGGTGTTTTCCATTTTCATGAATTTATAATCATCAAGATAATATAGAATATATATATAGATTATATTAATCATTAATTATAATTATATATAGAATATATTTATTTTATTTGATTTAATTTGAGCAGATACCACATATATTTGGCATAATCAATAAAGTATCCATGTTATATAAAATTAAAAAAACAATAATATTCTTAGGGGAAATTTTTGAAATTTTTCCTCTTTTAAGTTTATTTTGTGTACGTATTTGTTTAGAGAAAAATTCTTATCAATGTATTTTATTTTATCAAATGTATTTGAAGTAAGAACTATTTTAAGATGTACCATACCCATGTGCATAACATTGAGACCTTCATTTAGATTAATTTAATAATGCCCTTCAATTTGTTATAGATGACAAATTTCTATTTTTGAACAAATGGTAAATACAATACATTTCATACCTTGATATACATTAACTCAAAGACGATTTTTCTTTTAGAACACAATAAAATTATGAAAATTGGATATTGACACGGGTATTAAGGCGGCCTTGGTGGATAGAGCCTTTATCTTCATTTTGAAAAGTTCATCATTGGCACTATAACATGATTAAGAACACGAATCTAAACAATATATGTGTGTGTGTGTGTGTGTGAGTGTGTGTGTGTGTGTGTGTGTGTGTGTGTGTGTGTGTGTGTGAGTGTGTGTGTGTGTGTGTGTGTGTGTGTGTCACGGGCTTTATTATTTTCTTCAAATAGACAATACAACAAATAATCTACTTATAAAATATAAATGAATTACTAATGCTCAAATGTAATTACACATTTAATGATAATAATATTACATATATGATACTATTGCAGTGTTGGACATTATAATTATAAATATGTATTAATTAATGATAAATAAATTAATCATATTATCAAGTATGATCATATAGCTTAAAGTTATAAAGGAAAAATCACATAATTTATTATAAAAATCTTCAATTTGTTTTGATAAAATTTTAAATATTTTATTTTAATTATGTAAGTAATTAAAGTTTAATCTTATAAAAATTATATTTGAATTATTAGTTTATAAAACAGTATAGATTTTATTCGTAAATAATTAGGTATATCGTATTGTACAGTTTTGCCTACCTATATTTATGATATTGATATTTTTCTATATTTAGGTATCTATCTATATGGCTATTTGTATTTGTATTTAATATTTTTTAATTTAAAATGTGATTTTAGTATTTTTTAACAACCATTACTGTAGAATTGATAACATATGTTTTTGAATAATTTAAAAAAATTGTTTCAATGATGTTTTTATACATAGATGAAATAATATATAATCAGATTATTAATGAAATCTAAAATAGGTTCTCAATTATAATAATTGTATATATTATATAAAATATTTGAATAACACTGAGAATTGTTTACCTATAAAATAAATATAATTATAAGTTTATTATATTTAATTTAATAATTAAATTTAGTTATTTATATTAGATTTATGTTATATAATTATTATAAGGTACGTTTTTCAAAGGCTATTTAAAATTTCAATGTAGTTGTAGATTTATGTATTAATGTAAAAATGAAAAAATCTATACAGTATTTAGTTATAAATATTAAATATATTAAATTTTGCATTTTTGGACTATATAATATTTTTAAAATGCTGTAGTGATGCAAGTATAAAGTTAACAAAGTGTATATACATATTTATTATTTATAAACTTACGGGATTTCACATGTGTACGGTTTAACCTGCAGGAGACAGAAGTATGTATTACAACTCATTTATTCCGATTAAATGTTAAAAATGAAAATTACTATTACACCGATAAAGAAAAATGATTGAATCTTTACGCAGAATACGAACACTCTGCAAAAATAACATGATTTAATGACTATACTGTTGCTGCAAACACACATATAGTGTGTAACATGTATACTGCAGAATACACGTTTCTTGACTGACACAAAGTATTTAGTCCAAGGTTCGTAAAAATCATATATTTAGCATAACATCAACAGCAAAAAAATAATATAAAAATAAATAAATAAAATAATAATAACCAAACAAAAACGATCATTGTGAGAGTGATTGTAATGACGGTGGCCACGATGGTTGATAAAAAATAAATAATATCATCGGTCTAAAACAACCGCGGACGCACGTGGATGTACAATTGACCAATGAGTGACTGGCGAGCGTGGGGACGCCCGATGCCTCCCTTTTAGTATAAATGCACTGTCCTGTCTGCTATACAGATCATATTGAATCCAACAGTGTTCTAGAACAGTCACAGCTAGTTCTCAACGTTGTGTTTTATTTTTCACTAGTGCTTTATTATACTACTCATCGTTCAATTCAAAAATGGCGTTCATACAGGTCAGTATGATACATATTTTAAGATTATATTATGTTATGTATAATAATATAAGTAATAACTGATTTCGGCTAGTGATATGTAAATTTTACTCGACTACTTATTCAGCTTGTGATTTTTATTTTTAAATAGGTTTATTATATCTATCTAGGTCTGTTATTTATATTAAATTACTATTTTATATGAATTCTGCTTTCAAAATGAAAAGTTTTATGTTTTTATCTACATTTAACGTCATTATAAACAATCAAGAAATTTATTTTATTTTTAATTTTATAATTCGATAAAATTACAGAAAATTTAGAGTTTTTTTATATCTGTACTTTTATGAATGAGTAATTATTTGTTACTAATGTTGCTTTAGATCTGCACGTTTTAAAAAAAAAAGCTATAACAACGTTCAATTTAATTTCCATAAGATACCTATAAATATAGAAATAGACGTATAGTATTTCTTAAATTAGCTGATATTGTTATAATATTAATAATATGCTATGTTCAAATTCGTAGAGAAATCTCATCGTACCTTTAAATTTGCATTTCGGAAATCTGCAACAGTTATAATAAATAGCTATAAACTATAAACTGATATCGACGGAATATGCGATTATAGCTGTACCAGACACTTAAACTCTTGCGCTTATTTGAAGGGATGATTTATTATTTGGAACAATTTGAAATATGCTTTATCCTCATTTACGCTGTGTATAATATACAACTTAGTTATTTGGTATAATATTTTAGACGCGGTGGAAAAAAATTTAACTTTATCATTGAAATTTATAATATTTAAATATATTTAACTGGCCGTACAACAAGTAAATTTATGAAATGCGATGTATTTCTGCATTCGTGCATACATTTTTTCAGCTATATATTCTTCAATCTTCACTCGTTTTAGCGAGTATAAAATACATATAAGGTTATTACACGATAATATTTCATACACTATTCGAAGCGTTTTACGATCTCGCGCAGTGTAATATCCACATAAATAACATATTCATATGTATATATTATATACTATATATTGGCGCAAAAACCACACATATATACATAATATATAATACGCAATCATTAGTGAATTCAATTCGTAATCACGAAGAAAATATAATTTCGAGTGCATTGTTTGTACGCGACACTATACCAGGTATATACATCATGCCATATATACTACTATTTATATGTATATAGTTTTTGACTTTCTACACGAATTCTCACGGCTGTGGCGTTACGCGCTCGTCGGGCGCAAGTCTGTCCCACTGCAGCTCACACATTTATAGATATAATAATATAATATATACGTGTAACCGTTGCAATAATATAAATATACGTATGCGCCCGGTTTTCCGCGTGTTACAATAATTAATAAAAGATCATCGGCAGCGACGACGGGCGATTGCACAAGCCGCGTTGACCGCGTTTTCTCGCGACTATAACCCAATTATCGGGTTCATTTTTCACGTCCATTGTGCGTGCTTGGTCGCCATGCCATTGTCGTGCGTGCGAGGGAATAAAAAAAAATAACATTCATATATATATAGGTATTATACATATACGCGTGATGCAGTGCTGCAGTGTGCGCTCCTTTGCGGCGGCGCTAAATACCTACAAGCATATATACATATTACTATATCCCATATAATATACAAACGCGGTCGTGATCACACCCGATTCGATAAATTCTGTATAAATATTTAAATACATATACACCGCGTTTAATGATGTGCATACCTATATAGTATACGCGATCCGATTATTGAGCACGACTCTACCGCGAACGAGAGGTTCGTCGTTTCTCGCTACGCCGTCGTCGACTTGAAAAAAACGCACACGAAACGATACGTCGGCACATATTGTGATGATATAAAAATAAACATAAATAATACGCCGTTGCAGTAGGAGGTATAGGTACACTGCATATTATATCGATTGTGATTATACCTCCGGCAGCGGCTGGTGCAGCGTTAATATGCCTTATATTTATATCGAGATACTCGATGCGCACGTGGACTGAATACAGGCGCCCTACGGGAGTATAATAAATAACGTAGGAGAGGAAACTGCGCCAATAATTTTCGTTTAGATGACGCATTATTTTCGTAGACATTCGTAGTCATACGCTATGGTTGTCCGTTCGATGTATTATGACAATTATTGTTAAGAATAAGCCTGTGAATGTTATGTCATATATGTAGATGTAATGCACTATATTATAATTAATAACCTATTAATATATATTGATACCTCCTAAGGCTTTATGCGATTCCCCTGCATAAATGCAAGGCCAATGTAAGAAAAATAACGAAAAAAAAATCAAAAATCAACATTTTTTGAAAAATAATATTGAAATGTAATCATGTTCATTTTACAGTGTACACTCGCCGCTCTTCTGTTGCACGTAGCTTGCGGAAGCTACCTAGCTCACCGCGTTGCCGCTTATCACGGCGGTGCACCCGCGACAATTGGTTACCACCATGGCGCCGCACATACTGCTTACCACCACCAAGGTTATGAAGAGCCGTCTTATGACTACGCCGCGTACCCGGCTTACTCTTCAGCCAGCACCTACCACGCCGACTATCCCAGCTACTCCTCAAAACCCGTCGATTATTACGTGAGTAATGAACATGCTGCAATATATAGTGTAATATATTAATTTTTAATTATCATGCAGAAATTATAAAATATCTAATAATAATAATGATAAACTGTGGTGGATTCAAAGAGAAAAACACATGTACATCATCAACTGACATTAATTACTTAGCATTCTATACATAAACATTTTTCTGATTAACATTAAAATTCTAATTACACTGATTACATCCCTGGGTTCAATTAAATTCAAAGAGACAATACGTAAACTTAAAAATATATATTTACGAGTTTCGTTTTTCCTGAAATATAAGCATTTGGTTGATAAATAACTTTTCTTCGATTATTGGCCTACGATAGTTTATATATATATATATACAAAATTGTGTCATTCGTACCTATGCACATGGCGTTGTTATACATTCCTTGTTCAATTTTGATTGTTCACGCGGTGATTGCTTATGTCCTTATATCTTTTAACGTCGATAAAAATTTGTTAAAAATCAGTCATGTAGCAATATTATATTATTTAAAATTTTACCAAATATCGTGTGTATATCCCTTTATACAATACGTTTGCCGCTCAGACCTCTTATACTACCTTACAATCGGTCACCACTGAAAGTTGGGTACAAAAGTAGTAACCTGCCTCCGTGTCTCCCCCGCGTATACAATATTGTTACAATATTCTCGCTTCATTAACACATACAATATTGTTTCGTTTTCATCGTGTCTTAAACCTGGAATGGCCATATTACCATTGTGCTGGATCGCTGCTGCAGTCGCCGCCCAAGTACTCGTTCAACTACGGCGTGAAGGACTACCACACCGGTGACGTCAAGGACCAATGGGAAGAGAGGGACGGTGACGTTGTCAAGGGTGAATACAGCTTGGTCGAACCAGATGGTACCACACGCAAAGTCACGTACACCGCTGACGACCACAACGGTTTCAACGCGGTCGTACACAAGTCCGGCACTGCCCATCACCCGGCCCAGATCGCCCACGCGCCAGTCTACCACCACGCTTACCGCCGTTAAGACGAATTAAAACGAATCGCCCAAGCAATAAGCCGTCGCGCACCGTCGTTACCATACGTTATATTATTAGGTATTAAATTTTTTTATAGGCATGCGTTTATAAGCGTATAACGTTAATATATAATAGTAGAGTTTTTATCTATACCAAATCAAAAATATAAAAAACACGTACGCATATATGAGGTACCTATACTATATAATATTTTTTTTCTTTTTCTTCTGTTTCGTACAGTATAATATTAGTATGACGATCTTAGTTTATTTTACTATATTATATCGAGTCTCTGTAACATTACAAAACAAATATTCTGATTCTTTTCGTCTTTATTCGTCGCTTTTCGCTGAAATATAGATAATTCTATTATTATTTTTACAAATTTTTACACGCATTAAATCTATTAAACTATATTTATATTATATACGATACTTCGCTTCGTCAATGATCTCTTTTCGATATAGTTATTACACGATAACATTTAGAATGAGGAACTTTTTTTATATTAAAATCATTTTTCATTTATTTTTTTACACGGTGTTTTTTATTTAATTGTCTACTATTTTATTATGTATTCAAATTTATTATTATTAATTTTTACACGCATTCAAGAATTGTATACCAAATCTTGGGTATAATATTTCTTGATTGTTAAAAATGTTGTAGAAAACATATAATATTATACTTGGAATATTTTTGTATACTTTTTACTTGAACCATTTATTGTACTCTGTTTTGTATATACATTTTATAATTGCTCATAATATATCTAAAACGTATATATTTATATAACTGTTTATTTTCATTATATATTATTTCTGGATTATTGCAACTAACCTATATAATCATTGTGAATAGTAATACCATTGATACCTACATAATATATATCTATTAGGTAACTATGCAGAGACGTGAACGACGAATTACGTAACATCCAAATAAACAATAAATTATGTAGAAAAAAGTAATTAAAATATTAAGTATTTTCGTAAATTTAAATTACGAATCTGCTATTTCTAAATAAAATAAAAAAAAAACAACAATTTTAGTTGAATTCAAAAATATTATTAATTTTAACGATTGCAACAAATTTAAATAATATTTAAATATTATATTTTATATATATATATATTATAAAGTAATAATTTTCAAGACACTTTTCAAAATAATAATATTGAAAAGAAAAAAGTTACGGGCACAAAAGTGGTACAACATCGATTATATACATACATATATTATATATATATATATATGGACATAAACCATATAAGAACACTATATATAATATATCTTATATAAATGCATGGAAACAAATATAGAATATCTATAATGCAGTAAACCAAACTCGGAACACGAAATCGTGCGCATTTTGTATCGAATTCAGAATATTTTTATTTAAGGTTTGTCTCATAATACACAGGCGTATTATAACGTCTATAGATTATACATAGTATACGCCTGCTGCCTGCAGACACGTACAGATGATAATATAAGGTATTGGGTATGGGTATGGTAGCAATGCGATGCCCGTATTATAAATTATTTTCTTATCATTCTCGTCGTGTAACGGTGACCCTATAATAATGACGCTTTATTATAATAAACAAATATTTCGTAACGACCAAACCGCGCGGGGACGGTTGTCACGAACGCGCACGGCGATCAGACACGACATAATAATAATAATAATAATAATAATATAATATAATATATTGCATTGCTCTCGTAGCGATTGCATGATGTGGAAGGGAAGAGAAGCTTGTTTTCCGAGCTTATGTACGAAGTTATGTTTTTTACGTTTGGCGCCGAAAATCAAAAATCTACGTTATAAGCACATGGCTTGTAGTTAAGACGTTTTCACGCGGCGGACGTTGTTATTGATTATGCATAATTAATAATATTGATTAATTAATGATTATAAATTATAATTATAATTACATCGCAAGAGCTATTATTATTATTGTTTTTATTAGTTATTGTACCAAGTAATAGTCATTAGGCTTCGGTATGATATGGCACGCGTGGAAAATGGAAATACTGGCAAGTCATCACCGTAATGAAATGATAAAAAAAAAAAAATAAGTCTATGTTATAAAATATTAATAACGACGATCCAATATTTGTATTACGTGCACACGAGTACCTATATTGACTAAACGTTACGCCGTGTTCAAAAACGCCTACACAACCCATACATAATAATAATTATTATTATTATTGTCATTTATCAGCTATTGAAATTATTTAATGTATTTTATAAACATTTATTTTTTTATGACTTATTCGTGTGCTAAATATAAAAAAATATCAATTTTATTTCATTTTTGTATAGAAAAAAACTTAGACTACACAACCAAACTAACACGAACTAAGTTTTAATATTTATACATAGTATCTACTTAGATTTAACTCTTACCTTGATTTATTAACAAATGTGCAGTTGTTGATTGATTCCTTCATAGTGCTTGGTTGGTCAGGTGTAGATGTGTGAATTTGTTTTTAAATTTAGTAAATTATAGATTCGCTACAATGTTCAGATAAGGTTCTCTTCAACTAGGTTAAGAGGACATACCGATAACAATTATTTTCTCTGTCTAGCACATGCTATATAATTTAGATAGTTCTCTGGATTTCACTAATTGTCATTAATCTAGGTCTAGGACTTGTAAGCATTTGCATATTTGTATTGGTCGATTGTACTGTATGTTAAATGAGCACAAAATATTATGTTTCATAAAAGTGTAATTAAAGTTAATACGAATTATTTTAGAGCATTTTCAACATTTTCGATTTTACAGATTTTAGAGTATATTTTACAATTTTAAGGTCATATTTTGTCTTTTTATGATATATTGTACTATTTTGTAAGTTAAAAAAAACCACGTACAATTTCGAAAAAATAAAAACAAAGATTTTAATAAAATTTGTCGATTCGGTAAAAGCAAAAAAGATAAATTTCAAAGTCTACTTACCCAATTATTATTATTTTATAATATACAGTTATCCCGACCGGCGTTGCCCGTACCAAAAATTTATTTATCTAAATTTTAAACGGGCCTGGTACTATTACATAAATTAGATAATAATACAAATCGTTCATAAATAATAATATAACAAAAAAGGAAAACAATGAATTACAATACGTTTTAAATAGATCAAAGTTTGGTGATATGAACAGATTAATTTTTAATTCATTTAAATTTTTCATAATTCGATCGTGGGGGTATTGCTTGCATAATTAATTGCTTTTGTGTTAAGGTAAAATGTATAAAATGTATTTTTAGTACTATTTTAAAAATTAACGTTATTGATAAAAATAAAAAATAAAATTGGTGCTAAATGAAACTGTTGAAGACCTCCCGATGTAACAGTTATCGGCAGTGGCGCCAAAGTTCTAAAAATAAATTCTGTCGAAAAATATTTAAAAATGCGACAATATCTAAATGTTGTACCGAAGAGGAGGTATGATAAAAATATGAAGCGGCCCCATTCTAAATTTTCAAAAGATGTCAGACCGTGCATATATTCAACATAGGGTTTGACGCCACTGAATATTAGAACAGACCAATTCTCTTTTTAAGCTACGATTTGATGACGATCTTCAATAAAAAAGATAATCCGGGATAGAAAAAAGCCATAAATTCCAGTCTGTTTTAATTTTGTGAATAAGATTTGATGATTGATTTTATCGAATGCTTTAGCAAAGTTGGTGTATATGACATCAACATTTGATCCACAAGAAAAAGCGTCAGATACAAAATGTTAAAAGTTATGTAAATATTAGTAATCATACTTTTATTTTGTCGAAAATCATGTTGGTCATCAATGATTACATTATTTAAATCAGATACAACTTTATTAACAACTAACTATTCGGCTACTTTTGGTATAACAGAAAGCAAGTATATTGGTCAGTAATTTGAAATATTGGATATTTAAGAGACAATTTTTAGGAATTGGTCGAATGAAACTAGTTTTACAAGTTTCTAGGAAAACACCGGCGGAGAGGGATCAATTCAACAAATAAAGTAATGGCAAGGAAATAATAAATTTACAGTTTTTTAGAATTAATTTGTTTGGTATTAAATCAGGACTTGGACTGGAGATTAGAATTTAAGGAGCTAAGTGCCTATGTAATTCAAATACTTCGATTAAATCAATCGGATAAAAGTGGAGTGAAAAAGAAAGAACTTTGTGTGGATTTATTTTTTTGTCATATTTCTACCAATTATTATAATAGTAGGTAATATATAACAAATGGTAATTGGCAACCCACTAAAGTAAACAAAAAATTATTATTTTTTCTTTAATATTAGTTTTTTAATTATTGTAGATAAAAAAATTTTCGCTTAGTCAAGAAATATAATTTACAAGGTATTAAATCATAAATTGTTATAAAAGCAGTTTGAAAATATAAAATATACATAAGCACAATTTTTTTGTAATGTATTTAAAGTTATAATTTTGACCAAATTCATCAAAATCGTGAACATTTGCAAATGATTAGGTATCTAGTTAAAATAGTTAGTTTTTATAGATAAAGATTGAAAATGTAAACAAGGTTTCTCCTAAGTATAATTCATACTGTAACCAAAAAATCTAAAAAATAAAGTTTTTTTTTATACATATTTTAAGTTTAAATTTGGATGAAATTAGACATTCAAACAAAAAAAAAACAATTTTACTTATTTTGCTGTAGTATATTATTCTTGGGTACTTGATACTTTTAGAGCATATTATTATATTTTATATACACAATGGTATTTTCAAATGTAATGTTTTCGGAAATAAATTACTTCAATAGCAATATCATAAAATATTAGGTACTAAGCAACCTGTCTTCACTGGGATAATGTTTTTCATACACAATAATTTTATATTATTGAATTCAAATTTAGCATCCATTAGTTACCCACATGACGCCTAATGTACAACAGACCGGTACCCACTTGACTTCCTTTTTTATTCATTATTTTAATAATAATATTAATAGCCAATAGGTATACTAAGAACAAAATTATTATTATTTTTTTAAAATTAAAAATCCGATTAAGATGTTTTGGATGATCGTCAAATTTGTCTAAATCAAATGAAAGGTAAAATAGGTTAAATATTTTGGGTATTAAGTAGATAGTTTTAATAGTAGTTTTATATTTTCGGTAAGTAAAATACTATATAATTATATTATATTTACTGCCCACTGGAATTGTAAAATGCCTCAGATTATAATTTTTTTTAAAGTAAACTTCACTGCCAAATTTTTTTTACCTGAAAAATATGTAATTCTATTGGTTCTAATTTTTGACATATAAAAATATTCTCTAACTTCATCGATATTATTTGTTGAACTTATTACAGTTAAGTACCATGGATCAAAGTTTACATTTAATTTAGCCCAAAAAACTATCCTTTTGTATAAAAAAAATGCAAAATTTTCATTTCCAGATCTGAAACTGAATAACTTCCTACTTGTTGACCAATAAAATATTTTTTATTATTTTTAAATTTAAATTTATTGTTAACACTAAATTTGATTGTAATCACATTCATTTTTCCTCTTTTTAACTTTTAGCATAAAATTTAGAACATAGCACATTTAATGTCACTATCATTTGTATTGCTTAAATGTTTAATTTATTTATTATTATCAGTTAGATTATGACAGTGAACGATTTTAAATTTGATGTTCCAATTTGATTAAGCATAATACTAAATTTTTCCAATTATTATTGTCACAGTTATTTTTCATTATAATATTGTATAACATTTATTGTACACCAGTATAAAAAAATGTACTTTTTATGAATTCAATCCTATAATCGTCTATATGAAAATTGGTGGAATTCACATTAACCAGGGTTTAATATTTTAATTTTGGTCTAAGCTTCTATAACAGTATATGAATGAGTTAATGTTTCAAGTTTAAAATTGGGTTTATATTTTTTAATGGTTACGAGTCCTAAACAGAGTTATAATGTATCCAGGTTACCTTGTTCACAAATCAAATTTGATTATTGACACTTAATATTACAATGACAATAAGGTAAACATTATTCATTAGAAGTTTTTTTTTACGCATAATTGTAAAATTGATCACTTTAAATAAAAACTATAACAAAGTGCATTTTTTTGAAGAATATTTTTAATTATTTAAATATAGTTGGTTATTAATTAACAAATGTTTTTATACATTAGCCATTCAAAACATATTTATTCAATTTTGATGAATCTTATAGATAATCACAATTTTAATTTTAATAATAATACAAATATAAAATATAATATATTATAACTAATAATCATGTAAAAACTAAAGGTATAATTAATTGTGTTTTTTTAAAGAAAAAAAACATAGATATGGTCATCAAATTAAGTAAAAAAATATTAACTTAAAAAATTTACTTATATCAGTTCAAAATGATTAAATATTTATCTCAATACATCAATTTATTTCATATAAATATCATTATGATTTAAATTGAACTAACTATATGAAAGATATATTACATAATTTATACATTAAAAAAAATGTGTTTCAGTACAAATTAATTCATATGAAACACCGAAACATAAAAAAGATTCCAATTAAGTACCAATTAATGTATTCTGGTTAAATCTTCAACTAGTTTGATGATGTCATTTAGACTGATCTTTGTTTCCTTTGGAATCTTCTTGAATTCATGATCGTAGGATCCCTGAAATACAAAAAATGTATAACATTATAAAGGAACTTTTTTTTTGCATATTTACCAACAACATTAGTAAGATGAATACACATAATTACATTGTAATTAGAAATGTGAGTGCTAAATTTTATTGATAAAAATAAATTAGGCATAATCAATTTTTTTTTTTTTTACTTAAGTAATTTACTAATTAGTCTAAATTACTAAACATACAGTGTTTACATATTTGATAAAGGTTTATAATAAACATTTTCAGGGATAGGTAAGAAAAATGTGGATACAAACTCATGTGTATACATTTCAAACACTTTTGAACAGATGATAATTTATATATATATATTTAGTCCTTTATTAAGATACTTGAAAATAAAAAATTAACCAATTTACATAATTTCACCTGTAAATTCCACATCTCTTATTGTAAGCAAGTTAACTATTATCATCTGTCATACAATAAACTATCATTATCAATAACATAAAAAAAAATTTTTTTAATTAAGCAACTGATAAACTAAAATAAGGCATTTTGATGTTGAAATCAAATTAACCAAAAATATGAGATCAAAAGTTGATTTCAATTTTACTACATAGTTTATATTAATATTTCCTTTTAGTTTTGCAAGCACAGTAAAGAAAATATTTCATTTTAACAAAATATAAACAGGTTTTGTTTTTAATACTACTTTTTTTTTATAGTAATTAAGTTTTAAATTTCAAATATTTATTTTAAATTTATTAGTTTTAAGGAGATAAACACATGTATCAAGGATTAAATATACAATATATATGAATATTAAATATATGCATGTATACATAAATACGTTAAACATGTTTTGCACCAAGACCTTGGGACTAAGGACTAGTATTATTATAGCAATAATTAACAGCAGACCATCGACAATTTTTGAAGTTTAAAAAACTAATTAATAGTGGATCAATGCACATACCAAGACATAAATACTGGTACAAAATAGATTTCAGTGTAAATATCACTATTTTTTTAAGAAAATAAAAGCTGTATCACAAGCATTAAGTGTTAACTAATAACTATTAAGTTAATACTTATACTATAATACCTCAAGTTCCTTAATAACTTCTAACATTTCTCTTTTAGATAAATCTAAAAAGCTTTCGATTAAATCTCCATCAACAAATGATTCAGATGGTTCTGTTCTTATTTCAGTATGATAGCTTCGCCAAAACTGATGTTTAATTTTTCCTACTCCTTTAATCACAGTAGCTAAACTTTTTTCTAAATCTGACAGAAAGTCAAACATTTTAGGAGTCAACTGTGTCACCAACCCTAATAAAATAATTTAAATAATATTATTAATATTAACAAATTCATGTTTGTTCAATATATTTTCACATTACCTAGAGCTCCACTACAAGTACCATAAAGAATACCTCCTTGAACTGATACATATGTATCAGTGAAATGCTGCATTACTAATGAACCACGTCTGAATACATTTATTAGATCCCCCAAGTGGAATTGACCAATTTCTTGAAGTTGATGTCGGGCTTCATCACTTGTCAATGTGCTAAATTAATGTAACAAAATATTACAATAAATTATTAATATACATAGTAAAAAAACAAAATACCTGTCTTTGTGTATAATAAATAAGTTTTTATCATTTTCTGCGCCTAAGAATACATCATCGTCAATAATTTCTATGGCTGTTGACCATTTTGGATTGTAATCTCTAGCTATCTACTCATAAATGTTTAGAATATTATTAATATGATTCTTTTTTTATTACATTTAAAGAACTTACTTCTTCAAAACTGCCTTCCATAGTTTTATATTGTAACAATGTTAACGATCTCATTAAATCACCACAGACAATAAAGTCACCTTTAGTTTTCACAAATAGTGCTACAATATTATTGAAGTGACTGCATTCAAGTCTTAATTCTTTTTCAGCAGTCCATTCAAATAATCGAACCTATAAAAACAAGAATAAATTAAGATAAATTACCGAAAATACACAAAATACTCAAAATTTTATCAATCGTTATATGTTACTTATTTCATCGTACAGTTCAACATTATTATCTAACATATTGTACTAAATCGTAATGAAAAATGTATCAATTACAAATAAACAAAAAATTAAACTATTATTATGTTGAAATATTAAATATAATTTGTAAATTTATTTATACATTCATTAAATTATTTATATTTTTTTGTTATACTATAATTAATAATAAATATTCAACTCACTGTACAATTAACTGCAGCTAAAAGTTTTCCATTAAATTCAGCCATACCATAACATGCACCCTTTACTTCTTTCTCAGTTATTGGTGTAAGTTTTGATGAAGAATCATCCCAATTAAATATAAGTATACGTCCCAATTTAGGATCTTGGTCTTCGGGGTTTACAACAGCTGTTCCCAATATATAATAAGTAGCTGGATCATCACCCAATTTTGCTGATATAATACTTAACGCATATTCATTTGAATTTAACTGATGTGCATGCAACACTATACATATTTTATTAAAAAATTAAAGTAAATTATTAATGGTTTGTTTTTAATAGGTAAATATAAAAAAAAAAAAACTCACCCTCAAAAGTGTTTTGATCCAGTATAAGCATATTATGAATTTCAACTTCAAGACCATATTCACTACTTCCAATACTTAATGGTCCTTGATTACTATTCACCGTAGATGTATTATTTGGCATACGATTGTTAATTGCACCAGAAATATTCTGAGCACTGGTACTGGCACTAGGTCTAGCAGGAACTAAATTAATTCCTTCATGAACGTCTATCCTCATTGTTATTATACCAAATGACTAGCAAAATTTAAAATTGAATCAATAAATTTGATATTTAAAATGTATAAGTTTTTGTTTGTTAATCATACCTTGCTTGACTCTTGGTGTGCAATACGTCTAGGCGCTTCTCCGAGAGGAATGGTACGAATATGTAGTTTTTGCATTTCATCAATTGTTCCAATAATAATAGAAGTGTCAGTTGCCATGGCCAAGCTTAAAATTAACATATTAAAAAAATTTATACTTTGATTTTTTAATTTTTCATGTTATTTAATATTTACCTATCTGGATAACTTTTAGTATTAAGCGAACACATGTGGTTAACTTTGCGCAGATTAACATTTGAAAAAATCAATTTATTATTTGATGAATAGATTACAGTTGGGTGATCTGAACATGCAAATACACTTGTAGTAGCAAGTGATTGAAACTTTCTGATTAAAGTAGGTTGGGTACCAAGATTGACCTAAAATAAAAATATTTATTGCTTACATAACTGCTTACAAGTTAATATATTATTTAAAACTATTACTACTAACCTTACGCTTATCACTTAATACCCCATTTTCAGGGTTCAAATGGAAATAACATAAGCTGCCATCTCCTAACGCACATAATAAATAGTCAACATTTTCAAATGTTACCATTAATATTGACCGAGGTATGATTTCTATAGAACAAAATATTGTTAAAAAAACGATTTTATTAAAATAATATTAATTATTAATTTACCTTCGCCTAAAGGTTCTCGAACAAGTTCTACAAAGTCAGGAAGTTGAAGTACTTTAACAGATATGTCCATCCATAAACCAACAGCTACCAAACTTGAATTTTTATAAAATTCATTTTTAAATGAACAAACATCAAGACAAGATACTTCATGTTCTAATGTAATAAATCTATAGACAAGGTAAAAATAAAAATGAAATATTAATGAAATAAGTAATAAAATAAATTAATTATCCATACCCATTCTGAAGGACTTTATCTGTTTCAATTTCTATGTAATACAGGCTATTACCTGTAGCACAAACAGCTTGATGGCCATTACATGACACTACATTGATACTTTTACCATCAGGTACATTCCATTCACTCACTAAACATTTGCTTTCCAGACAAATCAATCGAACACTAGCAGATGTTATTTGAACCATTTTATTATTTGATGTGTTACCACAGTAAAATGTTTGTAACTCAGATTGAAAACCTTCTAAATCTATTTCTTCAACTTCTTCTCCATTGTATGCTAACACTCTACTATGTCCAACAAAAGATAAAACTAATGTGTCATCTAGAAGACTATCAATAGTAACACGCAAAGGCCACATTCCTTTAATTCCAACTAAATCAATTGTGGCCACCTCTTGAATTCCTATTCCATTACGTATTATTCTAAGAGATCCTTCTTTATACGCTCCTTAAATAAGAAAAAATTAATATTTTTATTATTATTATTTTTTTTTTATATATAAGCTTTAATATATACCTGAGCAAGTAACAACTTGTCCTTGGCCTTGTCGATCTAAATCTATAACACACATGTCAACAATAGGTCCTAAATTCATAAATGTATCTAAAACGGTGATGTGTGAACCAAATTGATCGGGCTTCTTATTGAGCTTTATCAATTGAGAGTCACCCACTCGAGAGGCAACATATATTATTTTGTTATCCAAGTATGTAAGTGATTCAGGTATACTGATTTCTCCTGAAAAAGAGAGGTTTAAATATGAAGATTATAATTATTTATTATTGAATTACTAACCCAATAAATCAACTTTTGGATCTTTGATTTTAAATGTATTATCTGGATTTTTTTCATAATTTAGTAATAACATAAATAAATGCCCAGCCATATCTCCAAGTAAATATCTTGTACCTTCTGGATCAATTCTAGCATAACATACAATTGTACTTTGCTACAAATATATAAAAAAAAAATTACTATAAATTTCTTTTCTTAATAAATAAAATTTTACCTTAATGACAGGAGGAGAAATAGCAATAAAAAAGGAACCATTATGATACAAAACTGATTCTCGACCAATAATAATGGCTCCGCAGAGAGGCTCAGGAACAGGAATTATCATTGAAGCTTCAGTTTCAACATTTTCTTGTTTCCAAGGAGTCTGGTAATCATACAGAAACAAAATTAGCAAATAAATAAGATTACTTCAAGATGCACAAATATGAAGCACCTTCACAAATTCTTTATCCTTTATAGATAATTCTCTAGCCTTAATGTGGCGGCCCATAGTATCCTGATGTATCATAATAATAGTTGGATTAGCACAACCGTATAGAAAATCAATATCTTGCACTTCAACTTCTTCCATCCTAGAATAAAATTAAGAAATAGACAATACATAAAAAATTAAATATAATATAAGTAAACCTACATATATCACTATATCATATACAAAATCTTATTTTGTATATATTAAAGGTTAGGGCATATAATTGCATATTTTCATAATTTCTTTGTATTAATACTTATTTTCTTAAATTTTAATGGTCTATCTGGTCTAATAAACCCTATCTGTTTGTTGCAGTGCATGATTTTTTTTTTGTTAACCATTTTCAATAATTATTTATTAATTTCAATATTTTTTTGATAAAGATGTTTTTATAGAGCATTTTTTTAAAATCTTAAGTGCAAAAATGCATGCATATTTAACACTTTTTTAGTGCATTAAATTCACAGCCCTGAAGATAACTTATCAATTTATCATTAAAATACATTTGATATTGTATTATTTCATGTAATAAAACATTTATTTTAAATTCTCAAAAATGTTTTAATGTTTCTGATATTTTATTTGTCATAGTTATTTTTTAAGAATATTAATATTAATATTTTTAATACAATAAATTGATTTTTATTCTAATGAAAACAAATGATTATTTTTTTTAGTTATTTATATATTTATCATATTTTACCTTAAACAATAAGCCTTTAGTTCGCCTTCTTTATCCAATGGTATGATTTTGAACAGGCCATCATATAATTTTAGACCAATTACCCTTGCACTAGGATCGATGACAGCCATAGCACCAATCTCAGATATTTTCCCAATTTGATAGGAGATATTACCATGAGCTTTTGTAATAATTTCGATATCACCACTTTCTGTTTGAACACATTCTAATATCATGGTATTGTATCGAGCAGTTACTACAAATAACAAGTCTTTATCCTTATTCTAAAAAGAAAAAATTGAATCGTCGCAATTTTTATAGATTCAGTTATGGCTAAATATTATTTTGCCATGAATTTAATGACATACCTTAGGACGAAAAACTTTCATTATTTCAATTTTTCCATATAATGCTATTTCTTTGATTGGTTGCAAACCTTCTTCAGTGACTAAAGATATATCTATACGATTAAATCTTGCAACAAGCAGATTACGATCAGTGGGCGATGTGAAATTTGCTAAAATAACAAATAAAATAAAAAATCTTTTAATTTTATTAATTAAAAATATAGCAATATTTAATAAGTATATATAAAGTACTCAATAATTAATGCCATGACAGATGTATGTCTAATACTAAATAATCGAATTTTAAATCAAAAAACAATAACGATTAACTTAAATAACAAAATTCCTTATTAAATATTTTATAATTTAACAAGTATTGCAAATAGACTCTAGTTAAAAGTTTGATAAATGTATTCAATTAGGACGGCCAAATAAAAAATACTAAAATATGGGAGTACCTAATTATCTTATTTATCAAATAAAACATTTATTAATCTTGTATTCTAACTTAACCCTTTAATGAATAAGAAATTCTTTAAACAATAACTCAAGGTAAAAAATAAAAATTAAAATTCAAAGATAAAAATTTTTTTAGTATTTACATATATGTATGAAAATAAGACATATTTCTATAACGGGACAATTATGCATCCTGAAAGATTTGTTGGGACACCTGGGTAGACTTATAAAATATAAAACTTTTTCGTACAAAACAAAACTCCGATCATCCCAATTCAATACAATTGAGTACCCTGCATAGGCACAAATAGTAGGGGGGCTAGAGAACTAAGCACCCCTCCTCAAACCGTTATATAGCCCCCCAAAAAACCTGAAAAATTTACACATTAGAATTTTTGAATATATTATAAAAAAATTTTCATTTCTAAATTAAAATCTAAACATCATTTGTCCTTTAGGTATCTAGTACTCAAATACATTTCAAAAATAGTAGGTATATGTTTACATATAATCACCAGACAAAGACAAAAATTATTAATTGATATTAAATAAGCTGTTATTAACACAAAGTCACACTTTAACTGGACATATTTAAGTGTTTGCCGTTGTGAAAGATATATCATGTCCGGCACGGAATATGTACCGGACGGACGGTGTCGGCACACAAATACTTTTGGTACTTAAGCGTTTTGTTAAATGCTGCAAATAACGTACCAGAGATGCTGGTGACAACCGCTGTAGGCTTATGAGCCGTGACGGTATAGAATTGTTGTGTTGCCATGTTTTCGATCAATTATTAGACTGCTACTATTTGAATCAGTCAGGCGTTGATGATAACAAACTCGTGTTCAGCGATACCGTTTATTCACGTATAAAGGACAATATGCGACAAGCATGCACAATATCGTGAAAAATGAAGATGTAATAATAGCCTATGAATAAATATCACTGGTTAACCTTTAATATTATAAATAGTAGTAAGTCACGGCAACACGATGTCGTTGCCGTATTGGTCGGTAATGGCTAACACTAACGCGTGCCTGACAAAACGTCGTGCTGCACGGTAGACGGTAGCACCAGTAAAACACTATTTTGTTTATTTATTTTTTTTCCGATCGCCGAGCTCTGATATGCACAAAATGCCGAACGGACCGGTATCATTCACTGCGATTGGTTCAAGTCACAGTGTGACCAACATTGGTAGAAAAATTTGTCGTCATCTAATTAGC